>JAGTTH010000195.1:0-12177 GCA_022606485.1 Agraylea sexmaculata | reverse complement strand
TGTAATAAATAGCAATTAAGACATTTATCAATTCAAACCTGTGTAATCTTTTAGAGCCGCTTTCTATAGAGTGCAAGATAAATTCCCGGTTCCCACTTAATTAGGAGACGAGGCGTTTAATTGAATTGATAAATTAGTCAGTTAAATTCAAATAAAGCTAATTGATGGCAACTAATCCTGTCATTATTCAATAAATCGCCAAGCCTACATACTTTTATAACACAACACATGACGATCAATAAGTTTCTCACGAGAACCAATTCAACCAACCACACATCATTTTTTATTCAATTAAAATATTTAAGATGTGAAGATAGATTTGGTAGTATCAAGTTCTTTATTATTATACATATTTTTTATTATTCGATCATTTTATTTCAACACTCAGATGTTTACACAAAACATTATATGATCTAAATCTGCAGTTATCATGCTTATCATACATCAAATATTATATTAATGGGACGAAAATATAAAGTTGATTTTATTTAATTATTTATTATATTATAAGATTGTTCTGTTAATATCTGACAAATCAAAGAGAAAAATATATTTTTTGCGAATAATAAAAAACATGTATCATAAAAATGTATGCCGCACAGTGTTCTACAATTGTGAACAATTGAAAATCTGTTCTTTCACCCTCTTGGCCGAAGTTTGGTTATTGACAAACCGACAAGTGATAAATAAAGTATAATGTTGTTAATACCAGAGAGTTGTAATAAAATTATATAATAATCAAATAATAAAGCAATATTATAAAAGAAATCGTTGCAAATCTCGAATACGTCAAGGCACTTCACCACACCCACTTGGACTGGCTTTTTATATCTTCAAAAAAATATTTTTTGAGTTAAATGTGTAGTTTTATATTAAATTATCTTAAACAATTATAACTCAAGTTGTATCAATAAATATATTATATGTTAAAATGGCATAATATTTATAAATGACAGCTTAACCCACATATCTAAATTAATTGCGTGCCTAAATTGTCAATTGGTTGATATGTTTTTATGTTAACAACCCGTAAAATTAATACTTATAGAAGAGCGTTGAAATGATATGTGAATGGCAAGTGTTCATGGTTGATTGAGGTGAGAATGTACCGCGGTTAGAGAGTATATTATGGTAAAAGTTAATTGTGAATGTTTTATAATGATTGTCGGGCTTTGTTTGAAAGAACAACAATTAGCCTTCGGTTAAAGAGTGTTAATTTATGTGAAGTGTCACTGTCACGAATTAGTCGGGGAACTTGTTTGTCGAACCGACATGGCGCCGCCCTTATAACGACCAACTAATTTTTATTCATAATTATTTTAAAAGTGTCATATAATAATTTTAAGATATATAAACGACACGCCTTCACGGGGGCACTTGACTGATAATGTTAATTTTTATCACGTCCATCGAAATGTATCAAAAGTCTAGGTCAAATCATCTAACACGCTATTAACATGCGGCTATTTATAAAATTGATCAATATATTTCTCTATAACTAACAAGATAATGTTTCGGAAATTATAAGATAATTGAAAAACTTGACCTCCAACGGATTCAAATGAAAAAATGGGCACTTTATTATATATTGACAAAATTAAATATAGAGAAATGCATTTTTTGGGAGATATAAAGGGATTTATTAATGCCTCAGTGAATAAAATTTGTATCTCCCAATTAGTAATTAAATATTTGATTATTAAAATAATTCACATCTTTTATCCATCATTTGTATGTAATTTTTATTTGTTTGTAAACATTTTTATATTATGTTGAGTTAATGCTGTAAAAGACATAAGAATAATATTATTAATAAAAATATACCAAAAATTGCTTTTAGTAGAATCATTTTATGAATACTTGTGAAAGAACATATTATCTTTAGTTTGGAAAGGCTTTAATTTTTTTCAATTAATAACTAATTGAAATTATGAAAATCTTAGTAAGTAACTATCTGGCTATATCATTAATATAATTTTATTTATTAATTTTAAGTAATTAGCAATGAAATCTTGTAGTGAATGTTAAAAATTGCGTGCACCTGTTATGGATAAATTCTATTGCTAAAAAAAATAATTTTGATCCACGTGTTTCTCCATATATATAGATTATTCGAAAATTGATTTTTACTGGACCAATTTATAGTTAAATGTTGGCTTAAATTCCAATAAAAATATAAGTATGGCTTATATTGATGTACAATATACAAATACTTCAAATTAATCACGCCTGTAATAAAAAATGATATCCAAACATCCCAAAAATAGCTTTAAATAACGATTAATCGTATATGATGGAAATCTAACAAGTATTATAGAACCTAAATACTAAAGAGGCTCGCGGGTCTATGAGGGGCCGAACAATTTAAAATCGCTTATCAATTTACAAAAACTATAAATCAAAGTGGCGCTTTGAATATTTCCAAGTCGTTAAGAGGCCGAGTATTATTTTGAGGCTTTTTTGTTGTTTAGGAAGGCTTTAATCGTATGATCGCATGATGGTCGCTTTTTAATTACATTTTAATATTTCATGGGCCGCTATTTTTCCATAAGGCCCGCGGGTTATTCTACATACTTTTGAAAATATTCTCAAATAAATCCCCATTCTATTATACTTAATCACCGTCGCTAATTTCAACTTGATTCGTGAGCCTAGATAGTTTTTTTAAAACATTTATATACTCGTATTTCATTCAATCCAATTATCATATATTTGTAAGATGGTAGCAAATTAAATAATTTTATCGGTTGTATTTAAAGAAGTGTAGGTATTATATCTAAAATTCGACTAATCCAATTAATTTATAAAATTCATGAGTTCCATTATTGATTTAAATAAAAATAATTACAGGTGTAACTTTCACTGATTTAGTTATAAATAAATAATTCTAGAAAAAAGTGGAAGGTAATATAATTGTTTGCTATTCTATTATATTTCACCTTAGTGTCGATAATCCAACACTTTTTAAACAACATTTATTTCTTGTCTCGATATCAGAGGCGCCTGGCAGTGCATAAACCCCCCCCCACCACGCTAAATCATTAACTTACCACAATAAGGGATTTTTCCTGTTTTCATTTCTGTGTAGGATTGACGAGACTACTCTATTAATATATTAATAATAATTATCAAAGTAATCTGTTTGTAATATATGAATACAAATTTAAAGAGTCAAATGAACTTAGGCAAAATAATACTATTATTTTAATAACTCTCAAATTTATTATTTATTATCTGACGGTGTTTAACGATGTTTTCAATTTAATTACATAGAAAAAAATACTAACTACTGGTATTTTTATTTCTATAAAGAATGTTATATTTATTTAAAAACAGAAAACTTGACTTTGTTATAAGTTCCTCTTATATTGAATTCTATTAATCGATATTTATATTTGCAGGGATAAACTTTGATTAGTGGTATTAATATTTGAATATAATAGTGTAGGGCTAACGCTAATATTCCAGGAAGCTGATATTCAGATATTTTTTATACAAGATTCACATAATTATGGTGGTGTGGTATGGCAAAGGATAGTATTTATATGATTGGTGGTAATTTGGAAACAAGTCGCAAATGATATGATTAGAGGGAAGAGATCTTTGGATGATTGATGTCAGTAGCGACCTACACTTACTACCCTTACAATTATCATATTAATCTATTGTTTCCACTATATTTATTAATCTTCTTGATGTCAGTATATATTTCAATATATTTAATCTCCTACTAGAGGTTTCTGAATTTATAAGATTGCGTATGGGGGAAGATTCTCGGGGGTTGCATGTATGATGTATTTTAAGGGATGCATGTGGTCATGTGAAGGCTGTACGCACGAATAATCTTACTACTAGATGATGACAGGTACAACCTAGGGGGATGAAACTATATCAGGATAATATTACCCACCCCTCTTGTCACCACCCTCCAGAATATTCAACAATAAATACTTTTACATTACTGAATTATATCATTTTGAAAAGCTGCTTCAAACACATATTATTTCTAATTAATTGACAAAGTTTTCATACTTTTTTTATGCTAAAGATAAATTAGATATTATCAAAAAATATACGGTATTATTATTATAAGTAATTTATTTAAATAATTGATATACAGGGTGGCATTGATTTAACTGAGAATATTTTAGTGGGGTATCGCGAGAATGAGTGAAAAAATATTTTTTTATTATCAAATAAAAATTAAAAATATTATTAGTGCTTATAGAATTGAGTTTGGGCCATCATCTTAGAATTAGCTGTTTCTGTAAAGTACTCAGTAGGGACTGTCGCGTGTCATTTAAATACGCAATTAATATTTGAAATGACTTATTTTTTTGATAAATAATAAAACTGTTTGATATTTTTTTCTCTTATATTTTTAGTTAGTTCAAGTCCACCCTGTATATCCAAAAAAATGTATAAAGGTTATTTTTTAATAATGTGAAGCAAAGCTGAGAGCAATGTGAAGAAACATTATTATGGAATAATAAAAAATATATACAGAAAAATGATCATTTACCCCCGTTTGCTATTTAAGACCTAACCTAACCTAACCTAACCTAGATATTTATAAATCTTAATAAACAAATTTCACACTGTATATCAATTATTCAAATATTTTAATCTATCCTTTAAAATACCAATAATACAAAATGTCTAATCAATATATTTTTACCCATATTATCTAATTTATCTTCGCGTTAATTCATATGAATTAATATGTGTGTTTAAAGCAGATTTGAAAATGGTGTAATTAATTTATGTAAAAGTATTGATAATCTACCCTGTATATCAAAAAAAAATTATAAAGGTCATTAAACTGAGAGCAATTTAAAAAAAAAATATGCAATAATAAAAAATATATGCAGGAAAATGAATGGTGGGGACCATTTGCCCCCCTTTTCTATTTTATTACTGTATTTTAAATTATTTGTTCGGAACTAAAATATTCTGATAAGGTCTTGGGTTTGTTTAACCGAGCGAATGCGTTTCTTGAACACGGGCTAAGAATACAAATTTATTTCAAAACCATGTCGTGCACATAACATTATTATCATTATAAAAAACCCTTATATTGAGGAGTTTGTAATGAAATTGCTGGAGATGTAGATTAAATAATATTTACCAATGTTTTCCGTCCCGTCAATGATTGATGAAGCTTTATTGGCTGGTGGTTTTATTATATGTTACATTATGCCTCAGGGGAAATTCCTACCTGAATAGATTTTAATGATCGAATATAATAATAGATAAAGGATGATCTGCTTTGCTTATTGAAATGCTTAGCGAAAGGTCAGTAATGTATGAATAAATGGGCGTTATGTGTAATATATCCCGTTTAGTATGAAGTGTGGGCATAAGGAGGCTTTATACTCGTAACAATAGGCGTCAATGTGCGTGGCTTTATTTGGTTTAATAATGGCAATATATGTTGAATATACGACACCCGGTTATCGTATCAGCTCAGATAAATCTCGAATATAATATAACGCCTGTATGCCACCGGACATTGTATGGAAATGACCATTTATAACGAGCGCTCGTAACACTCGGCTACTCGCTTTGTACGATTAGGACAATAATTATAACTAATATTCAATCGATATATATGTTTCCAATTTGTTAACAGATATTTGAGGATTTTCCAGTTTTAATTATTTTTTTAAAAGTTGGTTGTAACCATAGTTTTTCTGAATTGAACGCAAATTAATATCTCTATCCAGTTCTAGAAAAAAACATGTGAGAATATTATATAAATATATTGATTTTCGTTTAATTCAGAACAACTTTGATTAAAACAAATTTACAAAATATGGCAAACAATATTAATTGTCCTTAATATTGATTTGTTATAAAAACAGTTTTTCATTTTTTCTCAGGACTCCGAACTAAAATCTCATAAATACATTCAATTCAAAAAATATTTACATAACATGTGTATAAAGAAAATGAAGAAGTAAATTACAATTGCATGAAACATACACACGAAAAAAAGAAAATAAGTAAAAATAATAATATTAATAGATTATATATCAAGGCCATAAAACCATTTTTGTTTTGACCAAAAGTATTTGAAAATAACAATACACTAAGATATATTGAAGAAAATATAGATTGGAATAAAATTTTATATCAAAATCAATTACGTCAACGGCCATCATGAATTTAAAAGGCAATTCTGATTTAGTAGTTAGATTTTACCTTTGACAGATTTATAAAAGGTATGTTGAAAATCGGTAAAAAAATACACACACTAAAAAAAGAAAATAAGTAAAAATAATAATATTAAAAGATTATATATCAAGGCCATAAAACCATTTTTGTTTTGACCAAAAGTATTTGAAAATAACAATACACTAAGATATATTGAAGAAAATATAGATTGGAATAAAATTTTATATCAAAATCAATTACGTCAACGGCCATCATGAATTTAAAAGGCAATTCTGATTTAGTAGTTAGATTTTACCTTTGACAGATTTATAAAAGGTATGTTGAAAATCGGTAAAAAAATACACACACTAAAAATGTACCTACAGTCTAAAACAAATATTTAAAATATTGTCATTTTGCAATAAATATTATTATATTTAACATTATAGTACAAATTGGACCAGTTTAGTTATGAAGTAGTCGAGGTAGAATTATGTTAATAAGGTATTTAGCAAGAGGCTTACCGACAAAATTATATATAATTTAACATCAAATCATATAAAATCACTGCTTTTAGTTATTTAACTGTCAATTAACACCCGACACAACATTGATTTAAACAACAAATAATTTAAAAATGGCAATTTTCATAGCGGTATTTTTAGAATATTAAATGTTAAAGATGTACAAAAATTATTAGACATTATCATTCATAATAAAAATTCCTTCTCTAAGTCAGTATGATAAACATTAATTTTGAGAGGAGTTTATCACTGACTTAAGCAATAAACACTATAACAAAATGGTTAACTTCTCCACTAACTCTTTAATACAAAATGTTAACAAAATCAAATATGTTTCAAATAAGTGAAACTTTAAATTACCACTGAAATGTTGAGAGACATTCCTTAAAAATTCTTTAACATATCTTTTTTCACAAACACATCTAATTTTGTCTGTCATTAATGATTTTACTATATTCGTGTTTCACAATATTTTTGTTTTATTCATATAGTATTAAGTATATGTTTTTTGTAATTCTAAGTTAATTTTTTTTATTATTATTATTATTTATTATGTATAATATTTATATATATTTTAGTAGTTCTACAAGTGGGTTTTTTGTATTTTTCCCATAAATTATGTTATGACGTATAAATTATTTTAAATATCAATTGATTATACTCCGTATTAAAATAAGTAAAGGACTAAGTCTATAAACTAAACACTGTAACAACTAATCATAATGTATCAAAACATTGTACGCAAATTATATTTAATAAAGAAATTGTATGATAAAAAACATTAATTTTGATGTCACACGTGCCCAGAAAATCGTTTCAATATAAATTTTTAGTAAATCAATAAAGCAGGTAAAACCTGCTACTCATGTATATTAAATTTTATTGAGGAAATATCAAACTTTAGAGAATATTTACCATATTTATCCTTAGGATTAGTCACATCGAAAAACTAGAACAACACATGTTCAGTCCAGTTAGTTTTAACTGATCAGTTAAAACTGAAGTTACATATTTAGATTCAAGTCAGTCCTTCAGTTCATTAAAACTCAGTTTAACTCACAGTTGAATTAAATATATTTACGTCAAATCGTCTGATCAGTTCAAACTGAGAGTTATACTGAACGTGTGTGAAAAAATATATTACCCGATTTATTTTATTTATCAATCTCTCAACCTAACAAGTAATATACTTGTAAACAATATGAATATTTCAATGAGAAGTACAAAAGCATGGGTAAAAATATCCCAATTATGTAAGTAATAACAATTTGGGTGACATGAAAGTTTCATACTTTTTATTTTGGGTTGTCATCATTCACAGGTGATCCAAACTATGCAATATTATTGGGATACCCCTAAAATATTCTATTAGGTAATATTCTTTTACAGATTTAGCCTTTAATTTATGTATTCAAAACAAAGATTCCGCGATTTTATTGTAGATAAATTGTCGTTGAGGCGATATGTACAATATAAGGAGAGGCGATCACCTTTCGAGATTCGACCCCACAATATCAGATCAACCAAAACATGATATCTCGTTAAACAGAAAGCAGTATGTGTACCAATGACGGACATTGGTACAAAGTGTTGTCCAGTATTCAAGTAACTAGTGATTATTATTATAATATGTAGTTGTATTGAGCAGGTCGTGGCCAATAAATTATAAAATAGCCGATGAACTCAGATGTGGTACTGACCAATATTATATATACTGTATCATGAACAAGGTTATTTATAATGGACTACACGTCTTGCCGATTAATTAAGAGATTATTAAAATAAGGTCCTGCCCCAAGGTGACTGCCTGCAACTACTACACACCCTTTAAAAATTAAATTATTACATTTAGATAACAAGGTTATTGCAATATTATGTAAAACCATAAATAATACTGTGGTCATGGGTTCAAATCCCTCTCAGTTAAAAAATAACTGATTTGATCGATTATTACGACTGGAAGATGAGGAATAATATTAATAAAATCCCAATCAATCGTCTTGAATCAGGTTTACTCAAATTTCCAGGATTATAAGGTAAATATCGATGCGATTACTAAGTCGGTTACCTGTTAACTAGTAATGGATTAAAAAATGGTGTATATTATAAAAAATACGAAAAAATTTAAAAACCTTATCAAAAAGCCCCCTTGAGCGTAAATAAGTGAATCAATTTAAAAAAAAAATCTATTCCACTTTGCCTCACAACAATTATATTTATTGGAGTTATCACGTTTGCCGATTAAGCCGTTGATATGTGAGATCGATGTTAGTGATTTAAAATTTGACATGATATTTGAAAATAATATATACCTATTTTCATTATTTAAACCCTCAAAAAATTATTGTACAATAAAATAACATTTTTTCGCATTTAATATACAGAGAATACAGAATTTCAATTTGCATGTAAAAATTTCTTTCGCATTTTAATGCATACATAAATATTGCCATCGATATAATTTTATAATTGAAAGGTTGTCCCTACACTTGATGAATTTACTATTACTATTTAAAAATCAAATTTTAAAACTGAGTTTTAAGAGAATAAATAATCAATAATCATATCTAAATAAGACAAAGTCCAACCTATACACAATTCTAGCAATATCAGTCTGACAACGCAACAATGTAAAGATCCGCAAACGTCTCTGATTGATAATCTCGTCAATTATCGTGAATGTTCGCCCCGTGACGAAATTTAGCGTGATCGATTTCGATCAATATAAAGCTTGTGATATTATATCAAGCCATTTGATTGACACAAGAAATAAAAGATAACATATATCCGTATAAAATATTATTAACACATTACTTTGTAGACAGGGTGTTGTATTGAGGTCACCGTGTATGTGTGACAATAAAGTATACCTTCGTGATGATGAAGCCCTCCCTTAAATGATATGGAAATACACCCAAGATTCAGATAATATAAATACTTACGAGCCTATAATAATACGGAAAATGCATAATCTTGTCCTTATGATCTGTATTATAGTCATATTATCGACAAGCAGTCTGGAGATAATTTCAACGTTGATGTGTGATAAATTAATGATTATTTATAAATAAAACAGCGGTGAAATATACAATGATCTCGATAACGATCGATAATATTTTTGGTGGCAATAAGCGGGTGTGTCAAGAATCCATATTTTAATACATATTTATTTATTTGCATATAAAGAGCTTTTTTACAACAATGGCCAAGAATGGTAAGCATATAAAATAAAATTAAGTTAAACAAAGTAAAGTGTAGGAAGCAATCATTTGTATGTTACTATACAAGGTCGCTTCTAAACAAGCCCTGTAGGTGGCAGAATTGGTTGAAAAGAGATCTTCCAGGTGCGCAAATTCGTTGTCAAGTCGTTGTAGCAAAAATAAATGAAATATTTAAAATATCTTTAGGGAAAATTAACAATCCCATGCAGTTGCTATTGTGTCAATATTCTGTGATTCATGAAATGTCTCAATTTATTTCTTTATTATAGTATTGGCCGAATTGGTGGAAAAGAGATCACTTAAGTGCTCAAATTCGTTGTAGCCTATTCAAAGGAGAATTAAATATGTAATTGGACGAGAATGGAAAACTTAGGCAAGAATTATAAATTTTGAGTTATAAACAGACTTTCAGACGGCGGAAGTATAAACAAATTCATTTATTTAATATTATTAATATCCATTATTAGGACATTAAATTGTTTTCATAAAGGGTTATTATAATCAATATAATTAATTTGTAATTGAGGGACCGGGTGAAATAAGGGCGTATAATAAAAGTTTCGAATTCGAATCGAAAAATCGATTCATCTTATATGACGAAATATTTTATTGTATTTTGTAATAGGATCTAAATTTTTTACCTTTATTCAACCGAAGTCCTTAATAAAAATTAATTATCTTTTCACCGATGGTATTTTTACATAATTATCCCTTTTCTATATTTTGCATTCTATGCTTACATATTTCACCTTGTCTCTATATTTATCACATAGTTGTTGTTAACATTTTTAAAAAGAAACATTGCATATTTCCAAACAAGTGTGTTAATATTTTTAAAAGATCGGCTTTTCATTTCTTAAAATGGTCAATTATACAATTGGCTGATGACAAAGAGACTTTTCCTATACTTTGATTTAGGTTTATAATTAATGTATAATTCATTATCTTATTAAGTCAATGCCTACTCTTCTCACTGCTAAGATATATAGAATTGAGATAAAATTATTCGTTATTTCTTACGTGTGTAGTGAGATCAATCAGAGGCGTTTTTTAATAGTGTGTTTAACCCGGTAGTTAAATATTGAACCGTGTTAGAATATGTGCGTAGGTTTGAAGTAGTAGTGAAATATCATAATAGCATGGAAAGTTAGTTGTCTATTGTAGAAGCAAAATAATAGATACCGTTAACAAGGAGCCTTAATAATAGTACCTTGTACCGGTTATACCAATTACACCATTACACTTTAGAGCTATTCCAGTCATACTTGTAAGATTATCCAGTATACCAGAGATGAGCCAGATAACACCGAATTTCAGTAGTAACCGTAACAACTAACTCTAAATTATACCTCTCAATTAAACTATACAAGACTTAACTACACTAGTAACTTCACTACACCGTGGGGGTGAGTCGAACTATTTATTAAATATTGGTTTGAGTATAACAAATAACAGTCTTTATGCGAACCGGTGCAAATATGCATTCATTGATTTTATTTAGTATTTTAATATGGATCAATCAGACCATAAGGTTTGGATACACCTGCCTAAAATTCCTAACTTATTTTAAGGATTGACTATTAAAAAATGTTTTCATATTATATTTTTATTTTATAGAATGTAGTTCAAGACTGTGGCGCCCATTTATCCCCATTTCTGTATATAACCCTATACTCTATTTTATGCATTAATCAGAACTTTAAATATATTCATAAAAAACATTGTATTTATTTATAAAAAATATTTTTAAAATATCTCTTATTCGGTAACATTACTTGTATATAAAGATTTCTAATAATAAAATTAAAAAAAACATTTCAAAAATAATCATTAAAATTTTTAATCGTAATTATGTAATGCAAGTACGATAATTAAAAAAATATACTAATGACTGCCTAAGATTTATATTGAAATAATAATATTAAAATAATTTATAATGACAGTTTGTGAATAACAAAAACAAAATCATTTTCAAGGTCAAGTTCAAATGAATAAACAATAAACAAGTATGTTGTCATAACTTTTAAGGTCGCTGACCGTATTTGCATCAGCAAGAACTAATTTTGTAAGCATGTTGTCATAATGTCTCAGGTTGCTGACCGTGTGTGCCCTTTGACGTTATGTTGTTGTTTACGTACTATTGTTGTTTCATGAATTGACGTATGCTTATAATAATACAAATTCAAATCAGTCGGTCAATCACCTAATAAGTTAATTAGCAAGATTCTACTACTTCAAACTTTTAATACTAGCCGACTTGGACCATAAATGAAGGT
>JAGTTH010000194.1:0-79546 GCA_022606485.1 Agraylea sexmaculata | reverse complement strand
CAAATATTATACAACTTGAAACATGTTTCTTTATGTTTTATTGAATATTTTGATACAAATATATAGGTTTGGCTTTCATATAATAATTAGTTAATATCTTCAAGAGTATAACTGCATTTTTAACTCGATAAATTGAAGATACATTTTTTATTTAATCACCCACAATTAAATTAAAACGTCAGGCATTTTTTAAATATTTTTTTTCAGCACTCATAGAGCAAATGTCAAACTTTTCTTGTGGCAAATATATCATTTAGCCTCTGACAATGTCTATTCATTTTTTAATTTTCACTACAAATATAATATAACAGATTAGGTTGTATTTATTATTGAATCAATAATCTATTTATCAAATATAATAAATATTATTAACGATGTTGGTAAAATTATATTTTCAAATATTGTATAAAAAGTATACCTTTTTTTCAATTCATAATTTACCAATATTCACGATATAAGAATTTCTTTACAATGAATTGATGAATACCAATAATCTATTTAATCAATATTGTATTATTTACACTATACTGTGATAGTTATCAAAAAAACTTTTAAGACTTCAAATTTATTAAAATTGAGGGGCTGAATAGAATAAGGGCGGATTTCGGGATACAATAAAATTGCTTTTGTAAATAAATTGAAAATTCTCTATCAATCTTGTGAATAAAAACATGTTTTGTTATGAGCATTTACCTGGTATTATATAAAAATGTTGAATTAAAACGCCCTTATTACAATCAGCCCCTCGATTGTTATTTTGATTTTTTATATTATTATTTATATGATTTTCAGAGCCCACCAACGTATACAAATCAAACAATATGGAGAACAATATACCGGAGACAAATATCAAGTGAGTTTTGAATGCAAGATGCACTTTTAATTACAGATAATATTAAAAAATATATATATTATAAATTATTTTAGACAACCAAGCTGGTGGGGAATGAGAACCAGTTTAGAGAAGAAATTAATAATATTACCCATTCTTTTAATTGTTATAATTATTGGTCTCATAATTGCGCTTGCTCTATCACCGCCGGGAAATTCAGTGAACAATGGTGAATAATTCAAAATAATTAGAATTAATATAAAATATATTATTATTATAAAATATTAGAATTGTTATTATTTAAATAATTATTCATTGTAGAAAATAATATTGGAGAATGCACTACTGTGGATTGCTTGGAAGCTGGTAAGGAAGTCATTTTAATTAATTTATTAGCAATTTACTTATATCTATAGAAGTGTAATATACATAATATACATATACTTCACACAAAAGTGGGCTGTGGCTACCTGAAAAGACTTACAAAAACATCTGAAATGATCATGTAAATTGTTTTCATAGTGAGTTGAATATATCGAGCTACTTTTAATGTCACACTTAACCATATAATGGCATGCGTATTGTTTTCATATATTGGAACATGGACGCCACTACTATATGCGCATATTATACATATACTTCAAACATATGCGGGCTGTGGCCACCTGCAAATACTCACAAAAATATCTGAAATTATCATGTAAATAGTTTACATAGTGAGTTGAATATATCGAACTACTTTTAATGTCACACTTAACCATATAATGGCATGCGTATTGTTTTCATATATTGGAACATGGACGTCACTACTATATGCGCATATTATACATATACTTCACACATTTGCGGGCTGTGGCCACCTGCAAATATGCACTCCGACTTTTGATTATGTGAATTGTCTTAAGCAACTTTTAATGACGCATAATAAGTGAAAGAGGGTGTAATATTTTTGGAAAGATCGACAAGTGACAAATAAACAGTACGAGCTGTAAAAGCATACGAAGCCCTTGGTGGTAGATTTATCTTTGTCCATATTTTTGAAGTATTATTGGCACCTTTATACGTATAAGATCATTATCTGCTGGTGAATTGATTATTATTGAATAATTCAATGTTGTCGTTTTAGCAAAAATATTTGTGAATAATATGAACACTGACGTGGATCCTTGTGATGATTTCTATGAATTCGCATGTGGAAGATTCTTAAATAAAACGACAATTCCTCCTGATGCCCCAAGTGCCGATAGTTTCAGTTCAATAACTGAAGATTTACACGCTGAACTGAATTCCTTACTAATTGAACCTCCAAAAGCAGGCGATCCAGCTTCTTTCAACCTCACCAAAGAATATTTCAAACAATGCATGGATATATGTAAGATTTTTATTTAATACACCCGGCTTGCATTTATTAAATATTATATTCAGTTGCCGTAGAATCGAATGCCAAGGATTCTTTCCTCCAATTGATCAATTCTTTTGATGGATGGCCAGTTTTGTGGAAACACTCACCACCCCAAACACCAAGCTGGGATAAACGACTTTTGAATTTATATAAAGCTGGTCATGCTGTTTCGTGTCCTTTCTTCATCGGGATTGACGTTGATGATAAAAATACAACCAGGCATATCATCAAAGTTAGTACTGACAGCATTCGTAAATAATTCCAATACATCAATCCGTTTGATATTTTAGATCATTGCACCAGATTTTGTGTTGAATAGAGAGTATTTGATAAAGGGAGAACAAGACAGTCTCGTTAAGGCATATAAAAAATATATAATTAATATTGCAGTTGCTTTGGGAGCCACGGAAAGTCAGGCTACGACACACGCACAACAAATTCTCGACTTTGAAATTAAGCTGGCTAATGTATGCAGATTAGATTTTATATGATATTTATTTAAATACTCAAATAATTAATATTTTCAGGCATCACCGTCCCTCGAAGAATTGAGAGATCCGTATGCAAGATATCATAATTATACACTGAAAGATTTGAATGAACAGTTCAAAATGTATGACAAAAATTCATGAACTATTTAATAATGTTGTTTCAAACTTGCATTATCGTCGATTTTAAATGATAAATATTAATATATTATTTTCGAGATTATTAAATACATTATTTTCGAGATTAGCCCAGTCTGTTGTGGCACTCGTAATAAATCTACCCCTTGCTTATTCTATGCTCCTTATTTACGTTTTTTTTAAACTAGCTCAGCCTAATCCAAAGGTTCTCATATTAGGAAGTGGAATTAATTTAAATAAAATTTTATCAAGAAAATATTGACTCTTTTCAAATATAAACATTTTATTTTTATTTTAATAATAGAGAAAAAATTTGATGAACTGCATATCCAGAAAAGTTTTAAAGCATTGTATATATTTTTTTTTCATTTCTCTATTACATAATTTTGATCTAAATTAAAAGAAAACCGTTTTATTGGTCTCCATTTAATGCAAAGTTTGACCGAAATATTCGTTTAATAACCTAGAGACTTTAGATACATATTTTTAAAATTGCTTAATGATCAAAAAACGATCTTTATTTCAATTATTTAAATCCAATAAAACAATTACATACAAAAATAAAACCATTCACCTCTAAACAGAGTCTTTTGTAACAGAATCAATATTTTATACAATAGAAATCTTAACCTCTCATATTCCAACCTAAGTTACGTGACTTATGTTGAAATACGATATTAAAAAAGTCCTTGAAACTTTTGTCCCAGTTTGACTTTTACCACAGATATTATGTAAAAATGATCTAACGTTTCTATTGTATTATAAGAGGATATAATTTATTTCAGTAATAACCTCGATTGGATTGAATTTATCAATGGAATGTTCAATCCTCATGCAACTGTTACAGAAAATGAACCGGTCGTCTTATCGAGTCCCAAATATATACTCAAATTAAACGTAAATATATACATTACGTGTGTATTTTTTAAATGTTTTAATTAAAATCGATTTATTTTAGGCACTTTTAAATGGCGTGAGCAAACGGACTATTGAAGATGTGATAATGTGGAAATTCATATCTTCTTTGGTTCCATACAGTGGTAAAGAATTCAGGAAACATTTTCAGGAATTTAATGCGGCATCCAGAGGAATTGTTACAAGTCAACCGAGATGGAAAGGTTGTGTGGAAATTACGAATAATATGTAAGATAATAATTATTTATAATGTTTTTAAGAAGAACTCAATATTATAAAGCTTCTCATATTTCAGCTTAGATACACCCACAGGCTCAATGTATATCAGGAGATATTTTGATGATAATTCGAAGACCCAAATCACAAATATCGTGAAAGAAATTATGTATGTTCAATGTTTTATTTACTCATCATCTTTAAGGCTTTCATATCCATAACCACGAACTCAACATTGACCTGTTTCTAGTAAAACGAGTCTATCCTTACCGATAAGAATTTCAGACAACTGGATGTATAAATATCAAGATGACGGACCAAGCAGACGAGTCTGAGTGAGACAATTATTGTTGCCTATGTCAAACTTATATGCTTGGTACGCAATCTTCATATTTATCATCCCCCTGTCCGGCCTTTTAATATCTGTGGTATATCTTTTTTTATCAAATTGTAATATAATGCAAGTCTTCCATACATTATTAATAAAAAAAGAAGTTTGTATTATTCTTTTTATGAAAAAAAAATAATCATGAGCATCAAGTAGTTTTTTTTATCAAATAATAAAAAATTGAGTTCGTAGTTAAGGAACTGATTCATGATCGAATTTATCGCAAACAATAAATTAATAAACGCCTTAGTATTAATTCTACAATCCGGGAAATCAGAGTAAAAATTAATTGAGATCCAGATTTTTACAATAGTAAGAATTTACCAATTTACTAGACATATTGCTAAACTTATTTTTTTCATAGTTTTGTTGTCACCTGTTGATGGCAGACATATTTATTCACACTAAAAGTAATAAGCAGCAGTCATTCTGTATTAATTCGAAATAAAATTGTATTTTTTAATAGATATTTAAATATTCACTCTGTATAATTAAATGCATTCATACAGTTAAAACAAAATTTCAAGTAACAAAAAGAAACAACCATAAAAATGTATCTGTATAGGCTTAAATAAATTTGCATAAATTTAGTGGAATTTAGAATTTTTGTAAGGTACATTTGAGTACAGGCCAAAATACGCTATGGACAATTTATATTAATTATCGTTACAATATTATCAATTACGATTGTCTAAAGTTGTAAAAAAATCATATATATATATATATATATATATATATATATATATATATATATATATATATATATATATATATATATATATATATATATATATATATACAAATTTAATAATAATGCTAAATTTTTTCAGGCAAGAATTTAAATCGAGATTAGAGCAAGTCCCTTGGATGGATGCAAGTACAAAAACTGCAGCAATGAATAAAGTCAACAAAATGTCTATGCACGTCGGTTATAGTGAGGAAATCCTCGATGATAAAATCATTGATGAATATTACTGCGATGTGAGTGTCTGCAAAAAAAATAAATATTAAATTAAAGCCAAACTTACAAAATATTTAGTCAAACACTTGACTCATCTAAACACTCAACGCTTTATTAATGTTGAAAATATTTCAGTTGAATATCACGGAAATGTCACTGATGTATTCCACCTTGGAAATCTTCAAGCATTCCCACATGAAAGATGTAATGAGACTTCACAAGCCTGTAAACATGTCCGAATGGACTTATCACACAGGACAAACAGCAGAAGTCAACGCTTATTATATGGGAATACAAAACGCCATAGGTTCGGTTATGAATTATAACATTGACCTAGATTGTCGTGGATATAAAAGCGGTGCATAGTGTAATGTTTGATGAGGGTTGTGTTTAAATTTTCAGCACTGCCCGCCGGTATTCTAAGAGGCATCTTCTATTCAGCAGGTAGACCCAAGTACCTCAACTATGGAGGCATAGGCTTCATTGTTGGACACGAAATTACCCACGGCTTTGACGACGAGGTCACCATTTTTTATTTATAATACTCTAAAGGTCTAAAGCTTCAATAATTAGATGCTCGAGGGACCGGAGAAACAGCTTATACAATGACGTGCTTTGACAATTTCGACCCCTCAACAATACATAATTCTCTGATATTTATACAAAACTTTACATGATCAGAGATCTACAGTTATACATTATATATACATACAATAAATATTATATTAAAATAGGCGAATTTCATCATATTTATTTTTAAAAAATAGGAAGAGAGGCGGCAGAACCCATGCTACGCCACTGTTGTAAATATGGGCAAATTAATTTAATTAATATTATTATTTTATAAGTAAACCTCTGTCAAGAAGGTGAATAAACAGGTTTTCAATTGCTCATAATTGTAGAGCACTGCGCGGCTTACATTTTTATTATATTTATTTCCGCCCCGAGGAGTTTTTTTTGTAGGATTTTTTAGACACAACAACGTGTTAATTAATTGTCTGCCGATGATCTTAACCATTACTAGTTACACAGGTCACCGACTTAATAATCAGTATTTATCTTACAATACAGGAAATAAGAGTAAGCCTGGATCAAGACGATCGATCGGGATTTTATTAATATTATTACCGATCTCCCTGTCGTAATAACCGATCAAATCAATTTAAAAATCTTTGACTTGAGCTGGATTTGAACCCATTACCACATTATTTGTAGCCCCTGAGCTATTATGCTGGTATATTGCTTTATTATGTTGTAAAATTATTCTATTTAAATTTTCGAATCTCAACAGAACAAAATTATAAAATTTCCATTTGATTTTAAAGTTTGTGTCATGAATATAATAATTGATGTATGATAAGTGTAGATGTATATCTTGTTATGTTTTGTGTAAATATCAGAGAGTTCAAATAAAATAATACAAAAGTCAAATAATAAAGGAAATCGTTGCAGAGCTCGAATACCTCAAAGCACTTCATTGCACCCACATAATTAAGCAATATAAAAAAAAATTAAGTTGCTTCTGCTGTAAAACTTCTGTTTTCACCCTCTTGGCCAAGCTTTGCTTATAACATTTATTATTTGAATATTTTTTTCTGAATATACACATACAATTAATACCGAGAAAATGACTGATAGTTGAAAAGACAAGTAGATGAAAGTGTTTTGTATTTATTTATCACGTCGAATATTGGAATGATTTTATAGTATTTCTAAAAAATAATCAAATTATCAAATATTAAAGATATCCTCTTGCAGTGCTCTTTCACATTGTACACCCATTTTGCTAGGTTTATCAATTAATTTCTTATAGAACCAACCAGAGACATTCAGTTTTAAAATGTCGTTGTCAATAATCAAAAACTTTATAATAATATTACAGGGCAGTCAAATGAATGAGGATGGTAATCTGAAAAATTGGTGGGCAAACGAAACGAGGCAAAAGTACTTAGAGAAAGCTCAGTGTATAGTTGATCAATACTCTAATTATACCTATGACGGTATCCACGTGAGTTATTTCATTAAAAGCGTTAATGTTTATATGTAAATTGTATTTAATATGTTATTATAGTTGAACGGATTGAACACTTTGGGGGAGAATATCGCTGATAATGGCGGAATCGGAGTTGTATACGCTTCATATTCAAACTGGCTGAAGAAAAATAAGGAAGAGAAAAGACTTCCAGGACTTCCTTTCACCAATAAGCAGGTAAAGTGATTAAAATTAATTATTAACAGTCGTATTCAGTAAAATGCATACATGATAGCTGTCACTCTTACTTGATTAAATCATCTGTCAAAATGGCGAATTTCAGCTGTCACTGTCAGACTGACAGTTTTTGACAGCTGGAATAATTGAATTTGATAGTGACAGCTGTCAAAACCAAGTAATCCAGCTGTCAAACTGACAGTGACAGCTGAAATTCGCTATTTTGACAGATGATTTAATCAAATAAGAGTGACAGCTAACATGAGTGCATTTTACTGAATACGAATGCTGTGAGTGTATGTAGGTGTATCTAATTTTAAAAGTAATCACGGAAACCTAATTTTAACATCATAAATATACTTTTTTTTAAATATTAAAATATTCAATTTTATCATGGGGTACAAAAATATCCCCCACCGGCTCCAGTGAATGTTAAAGTCACTCAGGGTCGCGTGGCTTAACAACGCAGTTTATTATAAATTTTTATTTTCATAGATGTTCTGGCTGAGTGCTGCCAATAGTTGGTGTTCAGTACAAAGACCTGAAAATGTTAAATTCTCAATAACCACGGATACCCATTCTCCGAGTAGATTTAGGGTTTTGGGTCCAATGTCTAATCTACCAGAATTCGCAGAAGATTTCCAATGCAATGTCGACTCGAAGATGAACCCCAAAGAGAAGTGTAAAGTGTGGTAGAAACTTAATTTTTTTTATATAGTATTTAGTGATCTATTTATTGACTAGTGTTTAGATTTAAGCAAGGAGTTACCATTGTGATACGAGTTCTCCGCGATATTTTTAAAGCGATCGATCAAATGCAGGTTTTTCACCACAAATTCACCCATTTTCATACAAAATTCAACCCCTTTTCAACAACCCAACACCCTTTCAAAAATATACATTGGTGGAGTTTGTCGACAATCTTATTGGTGACAAATTTACAACATTAACTGCAAGAAATTAAAAGAAGAAAATTATAGAACAAATAATATTTCACTATGTAAACAATTTACATTTCGCTTGGAGCTCTACTTCTACCGCTCGTACTATTTATCTGTCACTTTTCGCTCTTTCAAATAATATAACACAGTCTTTCCCTTAATATTGTAAAGTGTGTCATTAATATTTACTTGATATATTCAGGCACAAATAATATGTCACTATGTAAACAAATTTAATGTCGGATTTTAGGGACTACAATTTTGCAGGTGGCCACAGTCTACGCATGTGCAGTATATGTATAATATGCGCACGTAGTAGTGCCAGCCACGTTACAATGTTCCACGTCCAAACTTTTATAGATATACATAAGTTTATTGGTCGCAGGTCTTTTTTGGTATGTGTTAAACCTTGGTTATTACAAACGTTTTATATAATTTAAAATTCTTAATGTGTAAAATAATCGATATTCGACTAATGAAAAAGCGTGAATTTGATATGAAAAAGGTTACATTTGTAGTGAAAAACCTGTATGATTTTTCTATGCTTGGACTATTTTCTTGTTCATATGAAAAACTTGTGTATAGATTTTTCGGTTGCATTTACTTTATTAAATATTATTGCCTCATTCAGTCTATTTTTAATAGCTTTAGCAATTAGTGCCATAGTAAATGAACATATTGTTTAATAATGTATAAAAGTGTATTTCGATGTGTGCGCGTATGAGAATATAATATATATTTTTTTGTAAGTGCCTGTAATCGTATTATTGTGAATTTGTAATAAAAACATTTACCTATTCGTAAGGCAGTCGTTAGACTAATTAAAATAAAAGTGTTCACACTTAATTACAATACCTGAGTATTAATTTATCAATTGAGGAATTTAATCAATGAAATTAGAGTAATATCGGTGTGTGGATGAAAATCAGTAAGACAACCTATTATTTTTAATTAAATAAAGAAACTAAGGAAATATAAATTAAGTAGGTATTAAAAGGAAATTTTATTATATAAAAATAAGAATTTATAACTTTGACTTTTGCTATACAAACACAAAAGTAGGATATGTTTTAAAACGAAAAATATACTTATTTAATTTCATCATTTCTTTAATTTTCTTCATTTATCACAGCCGTTTGCGGTGGGTTATTTCCTCTCCGAGTACATATATCTAAAGTTTGACATTTGCTCTAAAGTTATTTTTCCACAAAGGAATACATTTCTTCAGTTAGTAGTTTTCTTAGTAAATTTTCTTTATATGTGTATTTAAAAAAAATATATGAAAATTAAATTAATTGAAATTAAACCAAGCAAAGTAGAATAATAAAAAATTGTATTTTGTAAATTCAGATTTAATTTGGCTTATTTAAATAAATTATTTTATCACCCTACATCGATACATTGATATTAAAATTCATATTCCTACTTCAATAATGGGCGAGTATACGAATGTGGACGACGTGCTTCAAACTATAAAATTTTTGGGAATAATTTTAGCAATCGCACCTTATGAAATTGAACTTCATCCGAACTCTCCCAAATTTAAATTCAACAGGGGCTCGATATTGTTTCTTATATGCGGTCCTGCAACATATTTCTATTTCCTTCCCCATGTCCTTACAAACGATACTCCATATTCCGACAAGGTTTTTCCACTGCGCAAATTCATGAATTTTGTATTATTCGGGACTACAGACACTGGATATGTGAGAATTATTTTTTGCACAGTAATTATGCTATTTCAAATATTCAACATTTTCAAAAATGCCAGAGCCAATATAAAAATCCAAGAGACGATCGTAGAACTCGATGTAATGTTTAAACATTACGGATTCCGCAGGGACTATGGTGCACTCAAAAAAAAATTAATTATCGTCTATATTGTTTACTATACATATCGAGGTATAAATCTACTAGTAAGTGGCACAGTCAGTTTTGGAAAATCATTTGTCGATAATTATAAACTGGCATATGTACTCTATTCACCTGAATTATTTACCTCCACTACTGCTATCATATTCGTTTCATATGTAATGGTGCTCTCCGGAAACTTGATGTCGATAGTCAATTATCTGGACACAGAACGTGGTGATTTTTTAGTTGGAATTAGTTTATCATCACGAATAAACAATGCTCTCCGAGTATATGACAAAGCGTGTGAGTCTGCCGATGCTATTGAGGCTGTTTTTAAACTGAAAAACTTATTGATATTCACCCTCGCTTTTATATCATGTGTATTCAACCTTTTTTACGTTATTACCGCTATAATTATGATATATTCTGGAATCGAAGACTCTCCCGTGAAATTCATCTTATTCTTTACATTCAATGAAACTTTATCTTACACAGTCATAGTCGTCATGGTTGTTATGCTCTGTAATAACTGTAAAAATAAGGTATTTAATACATATTTTAAATCCAAAATCAATTTACAATTCTATAAAAATAAAACAGGTGAAATTGGTTGTTTCGAAATTGGGAAATATACTTAAACAAACCGACGATGAAGACATCAGAAAGCAGGTGATGAAATAAAATACAATTTAATACGACATCATTTTTAATTAAGTTTTTGTTGTAGGTTATTAAGTTTTTAATTCACTTGACCCACAGAAATCCTGTATTTACAGCGAATGACTTTTTCCCTATTGACAATACACTTCTATTTTCAGTAAGTATGATGGAAATTTAAAAACATAAGCATTTTATTGAATGTGAACTAATTTCAGATAGTCGGCTCTATGACGACATATTTGATTATACTCGTACAGTTTGCAACAGCTCCGATAAATCAACGGAATTTTGGTAATGCTACTTTTGAAAAGGAAAATTTTAATTTGGAGAGTGAGCGTGTTTGATTAATAAAAAATAAATATCATTTATGAATGTGATAGGGTCAAGGATAAAATTTCTATCGTAATATAAACATTTTGTTAAATGGATAAATGTAATCTTACAATAAAATAAACCATGTATCCGGTAACATTATAAATTCTCACAATCACAGAGTAAGACTATTTTAAAATATATATATAAATATAATTGTAATTATAATTATTTTTCTGAACATATAAATATTTATAAAACTTACATATATAATATAATATCACATTTATATATGACTTCAATACACAGTAAACTCGCCTTTTTATTTTGTTTTGAAATATTTACGTACATATTTATTTTATGTATTATTAATAAAATTTCTGTTTGTTAACTGCAAATATAAGAATTTAGACTAAAATAATAAAATTTAAAAGCACAGATAACCAGGTTACTGTTTATAAATAATAGGAACAATGAATTTGAAATAAAAATAATTTTATCACAGTAATTAAGTGTTTTTCTTCAGTCAGTATGTTCTATCTTGAAATGACGTACCACAGAGGTTTTGTGAAAATACAATTTTCCGCAAGACAGACATGGAAATGTTTTTTTCTCATCATAATGATTAATTTTATGAGCATTCAACTCATTTGTGGATGAAAATAATTCGTGACAAATACGGCAACTGTAAAATTTGTGTTTAATTTTACCACCAGAGGTGTGAATTCCCATATCATTCTGAAAGAATTGAGAATATTTCAAAATTGGACAATTTATTTTACAGCTAACAACTCACCGATAGTTGTTTGCCCTTAAAAATTTCCTTTGGATTCACATTATTACATTCATCGACTGAGTTGAGAACATTATTATTCAATTTCTTCAATTTGGTAATTCTCTTTGGTTTTAGACATATTTTCCACTTGATAGCCTGACGCCTTTTCTTTTTATCCTCAGTTGTAATTTTATTCGGTGATATATCTTTGGGATGAGTATTAGACTTCTTCACAGAGTTATCGATGTTTTCATTGAAAGTAACGGTTTTCTTTACACCGTGTAAAGATGGCATTGTATTTATTTTTCCCAATTTTTTGTTTTCTCACCTGATTCATAATGGAACATAATAAACAGATACGTTTGTAACGGTTATTTATTTTGAAAGAATCATTATTGCATTGTATGAAGGATGAAAGTGTAATACGCACATAAATATAACTGGGCGGGGCTTAGTCCTGTTCTGTGTTTGAGGTTAGAATATTATAATAATTAACAACAACAACAACAGCTGGTCGCTTCTTATCACAGCACTGCATTATTTTGAAACGTCACTAATGACCATGACAATGCATTTTTTATGCATGTATACATGTATCAATAATTTTAACAATAAAAACGACTTCTTAGAACAATCAATACAAAATACGGATTGAACAACCGTCATCATGCATAAATATTGCTTTTTCATCACATACTTTTGTAGGTGTTTTGTTTTTTTTTTGTTATTTAAGAACAAATTTTATTTAAAGTAGTAAAACGATATGAATGCATTTGTAATGTAGTGTAGGAATGCGTATTAATAAGCGTATTAGTGTTTAATATATTGTAAAAGGTATGTATTATGCAACAGTGGATCGTCAGATGACGTACAAGTTGTGGTTGAAGTAAAGGCTAGACATTTCACAGCTGCTGGCGCTCTGCACGATCACTACTCGGGGAACACTCTGCTGGACGAAGACCGCCTGTAACTGTAACTGTAACTGTAACTGTAACTATTACTGTAACTATTACTGTAACTGTAACTGTAACTATTACTACAGCGCACAGTGGTCAGGATCTCCTCTGACAAGAGCACTGTTCACTGTCAGCTGTTCTCTGTTTAGTTGTCTGCTCGTCTATAACAGTGTACAGTGTGCAGTATGCTAGCCCTGCCCCCGCTGCTTACTGACACTGCTGCTGATGATGATACTCAATATTCCAAGTACCTGACATCATCATCTTCATAACTATAACTATCAGTCCCGAGTGCAGTTGCACTTGATGCGTCATCACTATTGAATGTTCTCACTCGCCATATTGGCCACATTTTCTAGCCGCCATTCCTCGCCACTCTCTTTAAAACACACGTAATCATTCAATTTATATTAAAATTGCATGCTCAATTTAATCATTAAAAAATATACACTACTTCTCCATATGCCAATTATATTTTCCATGTTCAGCTCCATACTACTAATCTTGGCATACACTCTCCGATTAATAGACTTCGTGGAGTTAATTCGGTTTGAATTTAAAATTGTTAATAATACTCTAATGAAGCGTTAGTATTATTAAATAATTTATCACAAATCAAACAAGCAAAAAGAGGTCTCGAATGATTTAAACATGAGGTTGGAAAGAGAGAGAAGGGTCATATGAATATAATATTTTTGTTGCTCTGATAAACAAACATATTGTGAAAGCATAGAATGTATTTGACTAAACCAGATTACCCCAAAAGAATATATGGCAATGTTTCCCAAATACTGGGTTGCTAATTTTCATTATAAAATCAGTATAGATGTTTGCTGTTATCATGTTTTACCATTAAAATTTTGAGGAATATGCTCAAAAAAGAAGTACAGACAAACTATAATAAAAATTTGAATAGTAAATTAATTATATTTCTTTAATGTGATTATTTAATTTGTTTTTTTTTTTAAATTAAGGATGTCCTGGGGGGAGCTCCCCATCCTGCCGCTGTGCAGTATTTATAAATATCTATCACTCGAAGAGTCTCTAGCCGCATCGTCATGTTGCAAAAACTGGCGTTATGCCTTCCAATTTCACCGCCAAACCAGGTAAGAGAGAGGGTAATTGTAGATGCCATTTCAATTTGTAATTTTACAGATATTAAACGGTTCTCAATTTTAGGAACCATCTACAACTTAAATTGAACAGTGAATGTCTGAATAAAAACATCTTTTTGTGTGATGTCTTCAGCCGCAATACCAAGGAACTGAGTGTTATCTTGGATAGCTCTATTGATGAGTATTCAAAATTTCTAACCATTATTCTACCGAGGTTAGAAAACTTTATATGTACATTAATGCAATATATTATTTCTAATTAACTGACTCTTATTTTTTTTTTATTTAAGGTTTTATGAATCAAAAAATCTTTCCACGTTCACAATTATTCCAACTTCAGAATACCTCATATTCGAGAATACTCACAGCAAAAGCATAATATCCAGGTAATATTCATTAGAAAGTTACATTGTTTTTGACATTTCAATAATAAATTTATATAATTTCAGAATCTTTCTTTCATTCTTATACAAAATATGTCAACTGTCATCATTAAAAGTATTCAGTCTACACGGATGTAGTGAGCTAGTCGTCCACTTTTCAGTTATATTGCAGTCTATTGTAAGTTAATATATATTTATTTAATTAAATTATATAAAAACATTCAATAAATATGTAAATTACAGAGACAAAAACATCAAATTGAAACTATAGGCTTAGCAGGCGTTCGACCAGTTCTCGGTATATCGTCCTTCAAGTTCAGTCTGATAAAAAATTTTACTGCTCTACAAGTGAGTTCCATAGTTATTTTAAAATTTTAATATGCTTTCTGTAATGTAACATGATTTTTTTTTTAGAATTTATCTCTTGAATATTCATGGTTAAATCATAATATATTGGTCAGTATTGAATGTGAATTGCCATATCTGAGAAACCTCGTCCTAAATATTACTAGTGTCCCAGCCGATGGACTTCCTGATTTGTCTTCAGCATGGACTCATCTCAAAACACAAAGATACTATATGGAAGTCACTATAAATTGTGTATGTTTACTTTATTACATTATTACGCATTTCTATTATTGTATTGTAAATTCATTGTTCACAGATATGCTTGTCAGCGGAAACGTTGAGTATTTTGGACGAACAAGTTTTCTCACGCGATTTGCCATTGAAAGCATTACGAGTGTTATTTTGCAAAGCTGTAAGTTGAGTAATTTTCATTGTCTACGATTAATGCTAATCTTCAAATTTCATTTCAGATAAATATGAATATTTTGCGGAAACTCTCCCACTACAGCATTTTTTTGAAAGAACTCGTTTGGGTGGATTCTATTGTAAATCAAAATATTAAAACAGTACGTCTTCTTTGCAATTTTATGTATTTCTATGGAATATTTTTTTTAAATATATATTTTTGTAATTGTAGGGAGGAATTGTCGATACTAGACCGCGTTATTCGAGACGTACTACACGCCAACAGACTCCCAATCCTCTAGTCATGATGTGCTGGCAATGTCCAGGATTGGCGAATATAACATTGCATGGTAAATATTTTACATCATTCTTTGATTGAAATTATACTCCAATTAAATAATATGTATTTCCTTCAGGATATTGGCATTCCGCCCATGATTTGCTTGGCATGGCTCGTCTTCGCGGTGATAGCTTGGATCAATTGGATGTCTCGGCACTGCTGCCTTTTGCTCCATCATCAAAACCTCGGCAGCCTTTCTCCCCAGCAAGGTTGACTTATGAAGATTTGCATTCGACCGAGCCGTATTTAGCCGATGGTTTTGTCCAGGTTAGAATATATTTAAAAAAATTACCTATAGGTTACATATACATATGTGGAGAATAACTAAGTCCTGGTTTTAATTTAAATTATTTACCATAAAATCCATACTTTTTACAGGGACAGATGAAAAATCTAAATTGACTTTTCGTTTCTTATATTTATAGAGCAAATTTTAATGTTTAAACTTGCACAAAAGCAACTTTCGGCAATGGGCTGTGTTTAGCAATATTTTAAAAGAATGTGATATTATAGTCTAGCAGTCTAACCAATCACAGTTTTTGTGTAATGTGGTCTTTCGACATGTCTAATGTTTCACATTTGTGTTGTAAGCATAAAAATAGAGTAGTGCTGGTAATGCAAAAAATGAATATCCATTATTTCAAGTGCACAATTATAATTATGTGAAATCTATTTTTAGTTATAATTTGGTAATTTGATTCACTGATAATAATTAATGTTTTATTAATTTCAATGTGTAGAAAATGAGAGCAACTCTCACATTTCCATGGCGTTCTCCAATCTGGAATGAGCTTCATCCATCTCTTCGATCAGACCCCAGCGATTCTCTGTCTGCACAGCAAGATTATATCATAGAAGTAATCAAGAATGACTTGAAGACCAATAATTAAAAAACAAAAATACTGTGAGATGCTTAAAAACTGAAAGCATCATATCTATTTTAATATACAATATTTTATTTGTAGCTAACGTGCCAGCCCAATCTATATACCTTCAAATATTCGCGCTGGTATTCCACAATGTTTTCATTTCTGTTGAATTTTATTCTTCATATTGTGTTTTATCAAGATCTCAATGCTACTAAAGTGTTATTACTTGTTGAATAGCTATCGGGCTATTTTTGTTATATTTTTATGCCTTGTGTTAACTTAGAAATGAAAACATATTTACACCATACATCAAACTATTTTCATATTGAGTGAAATAATTATCCAATATCAAAATGGATAAAGTTATCTTATACATAAACATATATGTATATCAATGTGAGATTTATTCCTCACAAATACTTTTAAAAATTGCAGTTCTTTTCACAACTATTTCACATTTTATTTGTTACAAAGCATAAAGCTGTCTATTTCAAATACATATATAATTTTTTTGATAAATTGTCGGTTGTGATATTTTTGTTGAGTCCTTATAATTTAAAGTCATTAGTTTAAATGAACCGTTTTAGCTAAATAGTAAAACCGCTCTCAATTTTTTAAATATATATATTATATTTTAGTTTTTGCGTTTTGAAAATTACAAAAAAAAAAGTATTCAAGAAAATACCAAATTTATTTCACAAATTCTTATGATCTTTGAAAATATGTAATTCAAATCAACTTATGTATATATTGAATATTATACATGCTTATTGTCGATCTTACGACAAACCGTCTAAAAAAAAATGAAAACTATTGCACATATATATTATTATTTGCCAATTTTTAAATGAACTTGTAATTCAAATCAACTTATGTATATATTGAATATTATACATGCTTATTGTCGATCTTACGACAAACCGTCTAAAAAAAAATGAAAACTATTGCACATATATATTATTATTTGCCAATTTTTAAATGAACTTGTAATTCAAATCAACTTATGTATATATTGAATATTATACATGCTTATTGTCGATCTTACGACAAACCGTCTAAAAAAAAAAATGAAAACTATTGCACATATATATTATTATTTGCCAATTTTTAAATGAACTTTCCGAATTGCCATAGTTTAGTGTGCGTTTTTGAGTCATGCATGTAAATATGACTGCGTTTACAATTTATAAAAAGACCACAGAATATTAAACTCTTGTTACACTGATACTTATAGAAGCTTACTATTTTACCAAAAATATTTTAGAAAAACATTATGAAGGCTCTACTGTGATCTTTCGAATCTGCTAATATTCTCATCATTTGATAATTGTCAGGTTTGATAAGTTTACTTTGGAAACGTCGATTTTATTATTGATTATGTCCTAAAGTACAAATTGAATAGGGCCTTTAAAAATTGTATTTAAAGAAGCTTCATAGAATGTGTAATCATATTTATTTTACACCATCTACTGTTTCGTTCCTTACGCTATTTATTGCACCAATTTAAAAATCAATAAGTCGTTTAATACATTAGTCTTTTTATCCTATATTTAAATGTAACATTGTTATTTTCCCGAATTGTTATTTGCTTTTCTAAAAATTAACTTCCAAAGAATCTGTATTTTTCAATAGACGTACTATATGGTTTATTTTATTTTTCATTGTATTTAAATTGCTTCCAAAAATATGTATGTATATACAAATTCGCTGTGAATTTTGGCAACATTTTTATTTTCCGCTGTGTATGTTTATTTTGTAATTTTAGTGAAAAGATTTTATTTACAACATTTTGTAGGACTATTTAATGTTATATGGAACGTTCGGTTTCAACTGCGGTTATTTTATGTATAATAACTTAAGCGAGATCTGAATGGGAACTGAATGCTGTGAGAGGAGTGAACAAAACTCAATTATCTCAAAAAAAGATGCTGTGCCAAGTGCAGTGTTGAAATCAATGTGATAGCTGTATAAATTCAGAATTTCGGGGTATTTTATAATACGCATGCCGACAGAGCGCAAATGATTTTGGTGTAAATTCCGTTTTATTTAAATATTTAGTGTGCCAACGATCGCTCACGATAACTAGTCAATGTAGAAAGTTTGTACGGCAGTTTTTATCGTAAATTCAATACACCAAAGGCAATTTGTAAACCTCGAAATTCCGGATTAAGAGCCGACAACAGAGTACCTTTGTCTGCTTGAACGTCATTTAAATGAACATCAAGCAAAAATATTTGTAACCATCTGTGATAAATAATGACTTATAGACGAGCAGATAGCACGTGATCTAGCACAAAAATACTACCATACACAAGTCGTCGCAGTATACATCATGCGTCCGCGTAATAATTGAATAATAATATATTGTATTTTGTACGGGACGCATTGGCTGTCCTCCTGTATACGGCGGCAACTTTCAATCGGACGCCAAACACAACAAAGCGCCCCTTGTAAAACCTTAGTGAATAATAAATAGAGTACTCGGAAGAGTCCAGTCGGTCGGTGTCTATGAGGCGAATGCTGATCTAATTTATAACATTCCTTTTTATGAGATGGTAATCATCGAGTTAATTTCAATAATATCCACGTCGTGTATTATATTGTGAGTTGTACTTAATTCAGGATAACAGAGTTGTACTTAGAATCCACCAACAATGTATGCATGACAATAATAACATCTGAGTTGTTCCAAATGATTTTTGACAAGACTTATATTAACAGATCCAGCATTTTCCCCTTCATAACAATCATTATGAAGATCACTATTGGATTTGATAGTGAAAATACATACATAACTTTGATTTGTTTGATGGAAATGGATAAATGTATAAAATATCATATTATATGAACTGTTACAAAACTCAATTATATTGCATATGTTATTATTGTATAATATGACTATATAAAACAATAAAGATTCTCAATGAAATGCGTATTTTTAATCACTTACAGTCGATCATCACAAATAAATCAATAATTAAACTTTGTTTTTATCACAAAAAAATTGAAGGATAAAAATATTCTCAGTTAGTTTAAGTCTACTCTGTATAAAAATTTATTCTATTTACTATCTGATTATATGGAAAGACTATTAAATTGATTCATCAATGTATAGAGTAAATGTCAAATGTCTAGACACGCGCAGAGGTGAACTAATTTTATTTATAGAACTATTAATAATACCCTTAAAAAAACATATTAAGTAGAATAAAATAGCATTAACATGATATTATGATTTTTTTTTTAATATTTTTATAAATTAGGAATCCAGTGGAATGGAGAAAATTAAAAAAAATAAGAGTTTGCATTTTATCAATTTTATTACAGATGAAAAAACATCAATACAGTTTTTATAAGCGAGAATATAGATATAATTTTTTTTTTATAAAAATATGCAAAATAAAATAAAAATTAATACTGTCTTTGTAGAGTTAATCATATTACGTAGTAATGGAATATTAATACATGTGAATGTTGGAAGGGAATATTGATATGACTAGATATTTATATAGAAACCATCATAATTATTCAGACTAAATGGAATATAAATCATCGAGGAATAATCCATCTTTGGCAAAATTTATTTCAATTACTATAACCTATCAGTTTTATGGAGATTTTTTATTACCGATAATCCAAAATATCTAAAATTAAAATTATGTAATGTAAATTTCTTTTAATAATGCATGCAGCATTATTTGGAACTAAATAATAATGGAATACCAAAAAGCATCATATTAATTTATGACTTTTATCAATTTATAGAAAATATGTTTGTACATAAATGTGGCAAATAATATATTTTTTGAGCTTAATATGGCATGTAAATAATTATTAAAAGCCAAAATAAAAATAATGAGCTTCCCACAGATCGTTTTTTTTTGGTTAGCAAAATAGCAGATTACTTAAAATAGAAATATGCTAAAATGGCCACGATGATTACTATAAAAGCATATAGGAACTTCCACATGACAGCTTGGTTTGTGCCTTTGATAGATTTCACCAATGTGTTGTTGTAAACAAACACCATTTGGCTTTCGTTGATCAAAGCACATTTCTGTTCTTGCGTCCAAGTGGATGCGATTGCATTGATGGACTCTCTCATGGATTTTTTTGCCTCCTCGATGTTAATCCGAGTGAAGGTCGTAACGTTATCGTTACTCCTGCAATCGGAGGCTTTGCCAGTGAAAGTCTTCAGTGTCTTCTCTTTGAATTCTCTCTTTTTCCTGATGATCTGTCCTCCGCTGAGTAAGCCGAGGTAAAGATGATACACGTAGGCCACCAGCAACATAGGTCTTTCTTTCTTCAGTTCTTTGAGATGTTCCAAGTACTCTACCACTTCTTTCTTGGGCTTGTAAGTCTCCTTCCAATCCGGTCCGAGGTATTTGAGAAGATCTTTCTCAAAAGCGGCCGTCCTAAAGACGTATACAAGTGTCAATCGCCGTTACAAAATGATGTATTCTTTGCAAAAATTTCTCACCTCAGCAATCTGTCATCACTCACAATGTAGGATATTTCGATGAATTCATCTCTTACAGATTCCAAGTACTTGAATATCTCATAAAAGCTGAGCAAGGCGTCGGCCCACACAGTTTCATCGGATAGAGCTTAAAATAAAATTGCACGAATTGTATAAATATTTCAAGGACGCATTAGCCGGACAATGGACAATGGATAATGAACAAACGAGTACCCAATAGTAATTTAGAGTTGACGAGAGCGTCACTGAGAGCGTGTTGCTGCCTGGTCCTGGTCTGCAACTCTTTGCTGAACTCCATTACATTGCATCGCTTCATATGGACAACGTATAATGTACAATGTACTATGTACTTTGTCACCACTGTGACTGTCACTTATGTCAAAATCACAATATTGCCATTCGTTACAAAGTAGGTCAAAAAAGTAATACGCACAAACGAAAATAGACGCACAAAGCAACATACGACAATTAAACACACAATATTGGATATAAACCGATAATTTTGGTTTATAAGGATGTGATTTGGTTTGCATTTTGGTTTATTTTAAATCCGTGGGTAGTAAAAGGGGAGAAATCGGTATGTATAATGCAATGTATTGTGTTGGTCTCTGCGGTGGCAACACTGGCCGTTGATAGAAGAGGACGGCGAAGTGAAGTGGCACGGCGCACCAGCTGACCGATGTCACTGTGACTTGACATGGACAACGACTTGGACATGGACAGTCTGGCTCTGGACACTGGACAGGTACTGTGTACTATATACTATATACTATGGACTATGTACTTTATGCTGTATATACTGTATACTATATACCATGTACTTACACCAGGTCACCAATAGTAACAGCACAGGAGAACTAGTACGAGAGCTCATCACTAAAGTACTCGATGACTCGAGCATCTCTGTGAGTCTGCCTGTCCACAGCGGCCACGGTGCGAGTAACAGTCACAGCCACAGTACTCATGGTGGACACACTGCCGCTCCTGACCACCTGTGAGTATATCCTGTGATCCTGATAACTTCTTATCCTGTGATCCTGATAACTTCTTATCCTGTGATCCTGATAACTTCTTATCCTGTGATCCTGATAACTTCTTATCCTGTGATCCTGATAACTTCTTATCCTGTGATCCTGATAACTTCTTATCCTGTGATCCTGATAACTTCTTATCCTGTGATCCTGATAACTCTTCTCCATACAAGCACACAATGCTGCTACTAAACCAACACACTTGTTTATCTCTCATATGTTATTCAACTAAATTGTGCAATCTGATTTAAATATGTCATTACATGTCTTTTGAAAAAAACTTTATACATATTAATTAATTAAATTTGAAACATTGCATCATGTTGATTTGATTGCAGAATCTGTGTATAAAAATAGCTTTCTTAAACAAATGCACAATTTGCATGCAATCTTAATTTAATCGAATTTATCTCAAAGACTTTATGGAGCCAGAAAAATTAAATATTTTCATTGACACACATAAGTGAAATCAATTAAACAGATTTTAAAATGTACACTTTCAATGATTTCTACTCTAGATACTGTTTTTACATAATATGACATCATACCGTTTAAAAAAAATATATATTAATATTTTTTGTATTAAGATAATTTTAATACTTCTTATGAGAAGCGGTTGGATAACAACAATGAAGACACCAAATGTGTTTTGAATAAAACAACTTTAAAGTTTTTGAATTTCATACATTCTCGTACTAAATGAGCAAAACAATCTATTTTTCAAATAATAAATAAACAGTCTGGTGTCTTCACAGTTCTTGCTTCAACCGCCTCTTATAAAATAATAAATGAAACATAGAGGGATATGAATTATTCACTCAGTTATAAGTTTATTCTTGTTCATTGCGTATTTATATTGACAATTTTCTCATTTAAAACATTAATTATTTGGGTTAACCTACATATTTATTTATAAACACCGAGTCCACATATAAAATCAAAAATATTCAATACTTAAAACTTACCATTACTATTTTGTTCAAAAATATTCTCAATATGCATTTCATGCTTTGCGTTAAATAGTATTTCCAATTTTACGTTCACTTTTTACCTTTAAAATAATTATTTTAAAATATTTAAATTCTTTTTTTTTAGATCAAATATTAATCGATCGTATTCGATGAAAAATGAAAATACAAAAATGGCAGATCCAAATTATATTCAATATGCCATGCCAGACGAACTACCTGATTTTTCTAAGCTTTCCATTGCAGAAAGCAACATTTTTAGACACGATTGGACCAATGTCAACAATGACAATTATCAACATAAAAACATACATCAATATGGAGACTATCCAAATAGCAAACCACAAAATTTTGTAAATGTAGAAAATATGAGTGAATTGAATACGGGCAGGAATTATGACATACCCCATTTGGATCACTTCAATCATGCACAACCGCCGCAAGCCGATCTTGGATTGTTATACTTGGCTGCTGAAGAATTCAGAAAGAATAACGGTTGCTATATGAATTCCGACAATGATTTCGATAATGGTACTCTATTCATGGATGTCAATGCGATGTTTGCCCAAGGTGACGATACCGATTTCACATCTCGGTTCGGAGATCCCAATGCCGCTAACAGAACAATTGTCATTCCACATCTTGATCTAACTGAGAGTTTATTTAATCAGAAGCAGAATTTTTTTCAATTACCAAAGTCAACTCCGTACAATGGACAACCACACGGTAATTATGATTGGACTGCTAAGCCGGCCGAACCGTTCAACATTCTTCAACCTTTAGAGATTGAACCGGTTAACGAAGTGATTCTCAATAATATCAAAGATCCCGCATTGAATCGAAGTGCTTATAATTATTCCGATAATCGAGCTTATCAAAATTATGGATACATGAATGATTATGACAAATATAGGAATCAGGAAGGCAAATTTATGATTCCTAATACAATGGATGATTGCAATCGCATGACTATGAACCCTCCTAACGGATTAAAGGGAACACCTCCCTACAGACCTATGAATAAGAATAATTACAATCAAAACTCACCAAAAAATAATTACGATAATTCTAATTATAATATGAAAAACAACTTTTCAATGCCCCTGCCAATGCCAAATGGTTCTCATTCGCGAAAAAATTCTATGCAATCTTTACCCGATAACAGGAATTATGCAGTAAGTGATAACATGTATCACAATATGTCTAGAGACCATTTAGGAATACTCAAAAGCAACGAACAAACGAGTTTCATGAATCATAATCACGGTTAGTAACTACAAACTACATTCAGTATTTTCATAAATTACAAAATTTTATTATTTCAAACAGGTAACAATGTTCATCCATTAAATTTAGATCCGTCATTTAATCAGAAAGATTTTGTGGAGAATAATCCTTTCACCCCTATGAATCATCAACTTTTAGGAGTCGATGATGCTAGGATTAATCCCTTTGCATTTCCGTTCAATATTCCACCACCCATGCCCGGTCCGCTAGGAATGATGCCTATCAATTGTCTTCCGCAGCAAATGAACATACGAAACCTCAGGTCAGTATTATCAGTCAAACTTATACATATTAATTATTATAAAATTGTTAAATATTTTAGAAGAACACAAGCATCTGCTCGACTTCATGTTCGACTCGAAGTATGTTATGAACAGTGGAAACAGTTGGAAAAGGAACGTAAAAAGACAGAAGCCGATTTGGCCAGGGCTTTTCCGGGAAGAGCTGTTTCTTCCGTCAATAACCTGCCAGTTCCTCGACCACCCGTTTGTCCTACCAGAGTAGATCGTCTTATTATTGATATGCTACGAGAACATACTAAAGTAAGTTTAATAAATATTTCACTATATTTTTCATGCGTCATCCATAAAAAAAAATATTTAAAGGTTGTTACCTTGGTTGGACGAATGAGTACACTGCGTGCGGAAATATTCAAAAATCAACAGAGCAATTCCAAACCGGCAAATGAAGAGCGTAATGGAAGTTTTTCTGAAAGTGACAAATCAATGATTGTGACTAAAATACTTCAAAATAACGAACGATGCACAAACCCGCAAATGGCTAAATATCTAAACAAAAATTCTATCTTTGGTGAAATGAAAAAACCGGTAATGGTATTAAAAAGAGGAGAAGTTCTGACTTCAGACAAAAAAAATGAAACAGAGAAAAAAACTGATTCAGATGAAATTGATGTTGATGAACTGTAAGCACAATTATTTCTAATAATGTATTGTAAAAATGATGATAATATTATGTTAATTTTAACTGCAGAATTTCCAAAATCGGCGTTAAAACTCATTATGAAGTGGAAGTAGCCATGAGTGCGTGGAAAACTGCAGTTACACAAGTGCAAAATGCAAGGACTCAAGAGATAAAATGCCAACGTGAAGATGATTTGTGTAAGATTTTTTTAATTTCATTTAGCATTTGACAACATAAGATTAATAAGCAACAGTTTTAATTTAGACCTTTTTTGGTCACACGAAATTCAAATCATTTATCGAATTAAAGATGGTATTATTTCCCATATAAAAAAATTTTACTTGTTCAAAATCAAGATGCTGCAAAATATATTATGTATTTTGTATACTCAATATATTATGTATTTTTAGTAATCAATATGCTCGCTGACAGTGTAAAACAACTGTCGGTATGTGCAAGAAGAGCTCGTGCAGCTATGTGGTGTGATTTAACGCTGACAGTAGCTATGGCAACTGGTCCCACTAACGTGAGTATAACGGCAGTTGATATTTTTAAGATTTATTTGTATATTTGTACCAATTATATTTATTTATTCTAGTCAAGTGACCCAAATCCGAAAGTTGAAAGTCAAAATACTGACATGGCCAAATCGGAGAGTTCCAATCAAGAGAATTCAAAATCGACGGATGCTACAAAAACACTTAAACAAGGAAATGAAATTCAAGATGTTGCAACTGCTTCTCCGAAGCAACAACATCATCAAAATGCACCACCGTCTTGTGCCAAAGGAAATGAAATTAATAATATGAAACCACCCGTGAATAACACTCACAACAGAAATTATAAGCCGGGGAATAATTTTAACCGGAATGGAATGTATTACAATTTCGATCGGCATCATCACCATTTCGGAAGGTTTGCGACTCCTTACTTTAACATGGAAGCCCTTCAAGGTAAGTGTGATCCGATACATTTGGGCCACGGACCGCACGGAAGACATTTGGGAAGGTTTGTAAATCCTTCGTACAATGGCAGCTATGTGACATCCCCTATCAAATAAAAGCAGCGGAAGATGCCTTCGATATTCTTATTCTCTTCAAAATGTTGCTGCCGTTGATAATATAGAGTGGTTGAACAATTCTATTAATTAGTTTGATCTCTCTTTCTCTCTCTCTTATTATATCGATCACCTAGACAGTTGTCTCACTTAATGAATATTATTCGATGTATTTCTTAATAATGTAAATGTGTCTTACATTAATTGAAAATTGTCTCACTGAAATCTACATGACTGTGTGCTGTTTGTGTTTGACTGAATTCTAATCGAGATTGTGAGTTATATGAAGGTACTCTGCTAAAAAGATATTTGTATCCGCCAAGATAATTAATTAAGAATAATATATTAAACTTTGAATGTGCTTATTCTAAAATGTGATCAGGGAATATAGTCGTCTTCTTTTAATGATTACAGTAATTTTACTATATCTTTATAGCTTTTCTCTCTACTGTCCATGTCAGAATTGTTTGAAATTAAAATAGTGATAATTAACTATCATTCTAATATCTGATAATACAAAGTTGCTTATTTAAGTTATACCAAAATGACTGCCATCAATTATGTATTTTAAAATGTGGTGTTGTCACTCTCTTTGTCATAACACAAAAATAATAGAGTAATTTCACTCAACTTTAGTTAGTCACAAGTGATAGTTTGCATATTTTGTAGTTTTATATTTAAAAACAAGAATGTTTTGATTGAAATATTTACATTTTTTAAAGTTTGTTGATTAATAAGTTATTGAACTCTTGCAGGAATGCTATCGATCGAATTTTGCTAAAACAGATAGCATAATATGATTTATGTCAAAGTCAAATCAGAATATATATAAGGATAAGATCCTTAAAAGAATTTAAATATTTTGGCATATTACTACGTTTAATGGACTGTTATGTTTTGCTTCAATGTTTCTTTTGAAAATCTAGCTTTATCTCATAGATTTGAACAAAAGAAAGTCAAATATTTTAACCATATAAACAGGGAGCTTTGACCGAATATGATAAATTGAAAAACAAGAGTTTTGAATTTATAACACATTTTAAGACTGAAAAAACGTCTACAATATGTTTTCTATATTTTGATTGGCACTCATTGAATTATGATGATTATTAAATTTCCTTCAAAGGTGGCAGCCTTAATTAAATAACGGAGATCGAATCTCCATTTAGGGACATACATAGTTAAAATATTATTCACCTAACGTGCAATAGATTTACGTAGTTTAAATTGTTGTTTAATATGTCACTTTGAGTGGTTGCTTGCAGAATATATTTTACTTATTTAAAAATAAACTGACCACTATTTCACCGGGATGGTACGATCATATTATAATTAATCTTTTTTTTAATTTAAATACATGTACTAGCCTAAAGTAATAATCACCATAATTAATGTTCAAGCACATTATTTTTTACTGTAATGAAAGGACAATATTGGCTTGAACTTTCGTCCAATGTTATTATTAATATAAGAGAAAATATCTACGTTATAAATATCTATATGTATGTTTTGATATATAAATTGAAATAACTTTCATATCCTTTGAAGTTGTTCGTAAAACACGTTTGCATTCAAATGCATCATATATATATATATATATATCTTTCACACCGTTTATAACTCTTTACATTATATGTGTATAGTTAATTATATAACAGACCAATTGATTCTTTACATAAGAAAATATTAGCCAAATTGCTAGTGATAATTACACAAGCCTTACAGGCAAAAAAGGGAAAATAGTCATTCGAAAAATAATCCATATGTACAACATTTTTATTTCACAAAGAATACTCAAAATTTAAGCACATTTTGTTAAGAAACTTTTTATATGAATAATTTATTGTAATATTAAATTAAACACCTCCACCCCCCCATATTTCTTTTGGAAACAAACAGGAATCTCTCAGATAAGCTTATTTCTCATCGAATATTGATTTGTAACGCTGAATGTATTGTAGCTTTTAAACTAATCCGAATTGATAATTATTACGCATTTAGATTTAATGTTAGCATTAAACAAATATATTTTGGGTGATCCAAAATCTTATTACGCGATGAGCTAGTGTTGATGTATTTTTGATGTTTATGGTTAGCTTGGAAACTTGACATTGGGAATACTTACTTTATGACACCCATTCATACATTTAAATTAAATTAGGCCCCTTGAACTTTAATCTAATCAGATGTAATGTAGTCGATGTGCATAAAAATTCCCAATCGTCAATATCCGTGTGTTGCTAGATTCTAAGTCAGTCCTCACCAATAAATTAAATAGAGTAAATTTTTATAATGAATAATTAACTTTATATGGAAAGAAATCTTTTATTGTATATCAAAAGTTTTTAACGAAAATCAAAAATGGAATATTCTTGGACATTTATCAGTCAGTATTTTTATTCGTTTGGTGCTTTGGAAATGATACGATTATATTATATTTACAAAACACCGAGTGCTTTGTAATGAATGTCTTGCGTGTTCCTGTCGTTTTGAAAATGTGACATGCCAATTCATTTTTGTTATACGAAAAGGTACAAAGATTGAGTTCTAAGATAGTAACAATTTTCTAGTGGCATCTTTCACAAGTTTGAGTGCGAAATGTCAATTCGTTTTGTTTCGGCAGTTGTTTTAGTGGGATACGTTTTATTATTTTTATAGGGAAGTAAGCATGCCTAACAAAAATTATTTCATTTCAAGTCATTTCCAAAAAAAATTGGTATGATAAAAGAATTTTTTTAAATTCTATAAGTGCCATTTTCAGCACGCATGCAATTTCAGTCATATACAATATCGAAAGCTTTCGTTTTTTAATCATTATTCACTTTTTTGTAGCCTTCAAAAAAATCTATAGAACGACATTATGAAAAGTAATAAGACGCATCTCATTAAAAAAAAACCTGCCAAAAATCCCCTTCAATATTATTTGTAGCTCTAAAACCTCCGTTTAAGTCTCTTCTACGAACTGCAATTTTTTAAATTTCTACTTATGTTTTTACGTCTTTATGAAATTGATTTTTTACAAACGTAAAATAATAGTCGACAATCTATTATCACATTATCTTTCATTGCCGTTAACATTGACCAATTTTCAAATTTGAAAAAAAAAAAATAATATTTTACAAATTGATATAATATTGCCGAGGCAGTTTTTAACAAAAATGGCATAGTATTTTATTATAGAAAGTTGTAAGTAAACATGTGACTTTGAATTGAATAACAAGAATAAATTAAAAAAAGTCATGCCGGATGTGCAGTCTAAAATTAGATTTTTGTTTCGACAATTATTATATAGATTAGGTGAAGTATAACTGGCCATATGTTACACAAAGAGCTTTCCCTAGTTCCTAATATTATGTATTTAAATATGTTTTGTTGTCGTATTAACTAAATTCAATAAATGTTCAAAGTTTTCTAGTGTTCAAAAAAAAGAATTAATTAATTTAAATATTTATTAATATTATTCGCTTTAGTTTTTTTATACTGTGTTTTCTCTTTATCCTTTATGTTTTTTTTGTTATCAGATAAATGACAATGCAAATTATTTGCTGAAATGACGATTTGCATTTATCAGAGTTAGTGTTGTGAATTTCTAGTGTTTGGTTTGAAAGGGAATCTGAATTGCTTGTTTCCTTTGTTCGATATTAACGCTGCATTTGTTCAAATTATATTATTTCAATTTTTATATACAAATACTGTGTCTATAATACAATATATTATTAAATCAGTGTGCAATCGATGTGTAATATTTATAAATTGATGTTCCGCATTTGTATTCACTTTATCTGTGTGTAATTATAATAATTGAAAAAATATCAGTGTTTAGAAAATATCAAATACATACATGTTAATTAAAAAAATGTATTTTTCGCTTACAAAATTTTAATGGAAAAAAAAACAAAAACAACTCGTGTTATTCTAATAAGTTATATGATAATAATTATAGATGTGTGGTGATTGAATTCTTACGGGAACAATTAATTTCGAAAATCACTCACCAAACAAATGAAAAGATGTAGCTATGCCTATTTTATATTGATGTTGTACCTACTGTCTGATTTTCACTTCTCGATCATTGGTTTGCATCATAAAAGATAGCTGTTCGTAAATTATCTTTATAATGAGGTGTGGCAATTCAGTCGAGGCATTGAATCCCGCTGTTGTTAATGCTCAATTTTACATTTTTTGTATTTTACAATTACAGAACTTCAATATCGAAATTATACACCAGATTCAGTTTTTTGCTACAGTGTGAAAATCAATCCAGAAAATCTTAAAATAAAATACGGGTCATCCCTGTTAATTACAGGGGATACTTTCTGGACATACATTATTAATAATAAAAAATATCCCTGGCGAAATTTAGTTTTCTGCCAGTATCTTTTTTTTCAAATAAAATCAATATTTAAGTGCCAAGATTTTAATTTACAAAAGTTAAAATGAACAGCTATCTTCAGTACCTACTATTTGGCCGAGTTGAAAAATCATTATTTATACATATTGTGTAAACCTTGTACTGTTATTCTTATGATGCGTAGATTTTCTTAAATAATATATATATATATTTGTATTTGAATAATATAAATCATATTAAAGACTTAGAATTTTGCATTGTTATTCTATTATAATATAAATACACAAAAAATAAACTAAATGTATGTTGGTGTGGCAAATGAAAATAAATAAGAATACTGTTTTAATAAATGTGATAGCCTTGCCGTATCATAAATATAAAAATTTTGATCCTTAATGTTTATTCATATTTGCTGTGGTGATTTAATATTATATACATGATGAATATTTAGATATTAGTGTCAAATAAATTGAATTAAACAATTAGATCTTGCTAGGAAAAGTGCCGTGGTGCGACTAATTCGCATTCAACTGATTCATTACTTTCGGGCTAAAAATATTTTCTTGCACAATTCAACAAACACATTAGTCGTTTATGTAAAATATATTGTGATTAATACTTTCAATTGCTTGTACTAATTGAATAGGGCCTTTTTGTCTTTGCAGGTTTGCTAGTAGCTAAAAAAAAACGATCATATCGTAAAGCCAGATGCATTATCGATGAATCAAATAATTTTGCTCGTTGTGTAGTCATTTTTACCATTTGTGATTAAAGCGAACCTGTTTTAAATAGAGTGAGAGAATATTATAAATATATATATAAACGGTTGAAAGAGCACTATTTCAACCCCCAATATATCGTAGTTTTAATGTCGGGTGTGAAATTCAAAAGGGTTTTTTCTAGATCATAGTTGATTTTGTTGTTGATTTGTTTTTTTTTTAATTAATTAATTAATATAAAATATATTATATTAACATAGATGAGATATTATACTATTGTTGTCAAACTTTCTTAGATTTATATAAATTTTTATTATTATGATGTAATCCGGTATTTACAAGCTCTCCGATCTGATTGATTGTAAAAGAAAAAGGATCTCAAAATTATATTTTCCACATTCATATCTTCCAAACTGTTTTGTCCCTACATTTAAAGAATCATTACCGTGATTGAGGCTTTTAATAGAATTTATAATTTTGTTTTTAATGTGGTAAATTATATTATATATCATTGTACTTGTCAATTAATTGAGGTTTTATCGTAATGTATGATAATTTGTTAATTTGAATTCACACTAGGTGGTTTTATAATTAAGTAAGGATCGGGCCGAACAAACATACAATATGTAGAGTTTTCACATTGTTCGATTTTAAATTAATATTGTAAACTCACTGCAGTCTGAGTTTGCACTCTATAACTAATCGTAAAAATCCTTTAGTGTAACATTATGTATTGTATCTGTGTTTTTTTGTTCCTTAGCAAACTCGGAATGCGGTTAGTCTACTTTTTTTTTCTCTGTGTGTGATTTTAACCAAAGTCTTTATAAAAAGCGATTAATCAATTTTGTACACACAAATCTGATTCTCTCTCTCATATGTTATAGTTTTGCTAGATTTATATTGTTTTGATTGATATAAAAAAAGATACAAATTTATAAGACTTGATTTTTACTTTTCAGCAATGCACCGATTATGAGCAAAATAATTCTTTGAATGTCGGGGACCAGATATCTCAAATTCATGCTTAAAATGTACTTAATTAATTTGAAAATATTATGGTATAGTCAATTTTAATATTGAAATATCAAATTGAAACAGGTATTAGTGACACCAGTCGTTATTATTATAATAATAAAACTAACGAGGCTGCCGACGGCCGCGATCGTCGTATAAATTTCTTTCGTACCGTACAATATTTTGCTCAATCATATAAATATACATGTATTTATGCATTACGCCCTCACAACATCCATTGTCCCGTCCACACACAAACTACGAATATTAAACTCTGTCTTGTTTAACTTTAATTTAGTCAGTAAAGCAGGTGGTGTTAACACTTCTATGTCACAACTTCTTGTATGGTGCTTTAATAATATTTTTTCAAACTTGAAAATGTACTTAGTTACGCTTTGAGTTGTGATTCGCATACTGTTCGGTTTTAAATCATTGTTCATTATAGCTTTAATATAACTGCCCGGATGATGTAATTTTCATATGTAACGACGCTGTTGAATCAAAATCATTTTGTGATGTTAGGCTACCCCGCATCCTAATCTATGACATATTGTGTACTTTCATGTTTGAGGAACAAAACTATGGATAAGATTCATAAAAATCTATATATGTATATTTATTTTCCTTTTTGTCAATTTTTTAAATGTATTTGGTGGTATAATAATAAAAATGACTTAATCGATACTATGTTTTTTAGTAAATAAATTACTTAACACAACCTAACCTATTTTCAAAATGCAACTAGTCCCAAATAATATGTTTGTAGAGTAAATTTCAAACTAACTATGTTTGGTCACACCGCAAAACTATAACATCAATAATCACAGCCATTCGCGATAAGTTACACAAAAACATAAGAAACAGGTTTAGTGTTTAATAATCAAATAAGGTATTGATTAAATATGTGTACCATAATAGATGGGGTACAAACAATACCACCGATAGATTAGCAGGCCATACAACTTGATATTTATATATCCAGTTGTATGGCCTGTTAATATATCGGTTCAATGAATATTCACAACAGGATATTTTATGAGAAAGTGGGATGATTTTATAAGATAAGGGAAACAAACCTTAAATAGGATAGGATCGAATGGAGGAAACTTGCGAGGGAAGCCTTGGTTCTGTTAAAACAATTTTGTAATATTACATAAAGAATGGCATTTATTTAAAAACTACAGAATATATGCAAGTATTACGATTAAATGGATGTGGCCACTTGCTTTGTGCCTTCGGTGAGTTCAGCATTGTTGTAAATTGTAATGGATTCCGTACAATCCTTAACCTTGTAGATTCCGACCAACTTATTGGCAAGTTCAAACATATTGTATCTCAAAGATATGATTATGAATTGAGCATTTTTTGTTCTCTCCTAAAAGAAACGGTGGAATTGAATCAATGAATAAAAAGTTTGATTTATAGACATACCTTAATGTAATTAGCCACAATTGAAACATTTTTAAAATCAAGTGCGGCATCGATTTCATCCATGACGTAAAGTGGTGTCGGTTTGTAGTAGTGAAGTGCGAATACTAAAGCTAAAGAACTTAGCGTTTTTTCACCGCCGGAAAGATTTGATATATTTTTCCATGATTTATGGGGCGGACGGACGCTGAAATAATTCGATTTTATTAACATGCACATCTTTGATGATTGATATATTGATATTACCTAAACACTACGCCTTCTGTGAAAGGATCGAGGGAATCCACCAGTTCCAAGTCTGCGTCTCCACCGAGAGTGATCATTTGATACATTTCTTTGAGTTTGTCTCCGATAGTTCTGAAGCCGGTCAAGAATTCAGTCTGCCTCTTACGACGGATGTTTTCAAATACATCTCTCATTTCATTTCTCTTGTTGGTGATGTCTTCTAGTTCGGCAGCTCGTTGAAGGTATATCTCTTCCTTGGCTTTATATTCTTGAATGGCCTGCAAGTTGGGTTTTTGTTCTCCGAGACGTTCTTCTTGTATGGATACTTTGTTCAAAAGTTCCTCGGTGCGGTATGTGTCTAATTCTTCACCGGTATATTTTGTAAGCGGTGCCGGAGTTTCTTGGTTTGCAAGCGGAACAATCTCTAAAGTAAGTGAGGACAGCTCTCGATTCCACGGGGGTATTTTAGATTTTAAATCATCAATAGCTTTTTCAACTTTTGATATTGTATTGACAATTTCAAGACGTTCAGATTTCAATTTGTTTTCTTGTTTAGCCAAATCATCGATTTCACCTTTGAGCCCTTTGTATTCTTCTTTGCCATCGGATAATTCCGCTTCAATCGTTTCCATTTCTTGTTCATTTTCAACACCTCTAATTGTTAATTGTTTTTTTTCTTCGTTCATAATTTGAAGTTTCTCTTCTAGTTCCTTAATTTCCTTTTCCATTTGACTTATTTTTTCTTTAGATTTCTTAGCATTTCTCTCACTAGTTTTTACTGAAACGTTGAGTCTTGTAATTTCTGCATCTACTTTGTCGATCTTTGTTGTGATTTCATTGATTGATTTTTGTAGCGATTTTACTTTACCTCCGGCAACTGCGACAATTTTTTCATGAATCTCTTTCACTTGTTTCTCAACTTTGTCAGAATCCATTTTAGCCTTTTCAAAAAGCATTTCAGCTTCTCTTGTGGCTTTATCTAATGATGACTTTTGTTTAGGATCAACGGCACTCTTTGAAGTCTTTTGAGTTTGTTCTTTTAATTGATTCTTCAATAATGGAATTTGTTCTGTTAAATTTTTGCATTCCATCTCTAGTTTGCTTTTTTCCATTTGAAGCTGACTCACTTCTCTCTTTAACAAGCTCACATTATTCTCTAGTTCAGGTATGCATGAACCCAGTTCTCTCAACCGTTCTTGAATATTTTGAAATTCATTTTCTTGAGATCGAAGAATACGAGGATCTACTTCATTCACAACATCGACTTTTTGTCCCATTCTGCCACGCATAGTGGTTTTACCGCCGCCGGACATAGTACCTGCTATTTCGATAACATCTCCTCCGAGAGTAACAACCCGGTAACGTTGTTTCCCATAAGAAATACGTGTTGCTTGATCCAAATCATTAGCAACCAAAGTATCACGCAATGCATAATAAAATGCCGTCTTCACTCTCTCGTCATTTATTTTTATAAGGTCAAACAGTCTAGGCACACTTTCTGGTGTGCTGATAGTTCTGTTGCAATGATTTCGAAGATGTTCCTGCTTTTCGAGGGCGATAAAAGTCGCTCTTCCTACATTGTGGTCCCGAAGATATTCAATGCAACTTTGTGCCGTACTCAATGTATCAACGACAATATTATCTAAAGGTCCACAACATGTTGAGATTGCAACATCATATTTGGCATCTATAGCACCGAGATCACCCAATCTTCCGAAAATCCCGGGTATCCGTCCAGATTTCTTCTCTTCCAAGAGTGAATCTAAAACTCTGCCTTTACTTTTTGATGCACTCATTGATTGTTTCGATTCCTCTAATTGTCCTCTCAATGTTCTCGCTTTCCTGCCAAGTTCGGAATCTTCAGTTTTCAATTTCTCCAATTCTCTTTTTGATTGTTCCAAATTTTTTTCTTTCGAAGGTATCATAGTTGTCAAATCACCTAATCTTTTCTTTTTCTCCTGTAAATCTTTTGTACAAGTTTCTAATGTTTCATTGAGTTTTGTCAACTTCTGTTTTTCCTTCTCTTCAGAACTAATGTACAAATTCATCGCTGATTCGGCAAGTTTAAACTTTTGTTTTGCATCATCTTCCACTTTACGTAGTTCTATCAATTCATTTTGAACTTTATCTTTCGCTTCTTGGAGTCCTTTCGTTTCAGTTCTAATGCTTTCCATAACTTTTTGTAAATCAGTTTCATGCGTTTCCTTCTGTTTCGATAATTTTATTTTGAGCTCTTCACAGTCTTTCATATCACGTTCACTTTTTTCAGGTACTTGTTCTAATTCTATCAATTTTCCTTTTTCTTGTTCGAGTACTCCCTGAATATTTTTTTTCCTCTTAGCCGTCTGCGTCACGTCCGCTTGCAAGGTGACATCTCGATGTTTCATTTTTTTGAATTCTTCGGCCAACTCTTCTTTGCGTTGTTCCAATTTTTCAAATTTCTTCATTCCTTCAGCTAAAATATCATCTTTGCTTTTCTTAACTTTTTTCACGTCCGTCATTTTGGAATCGAGTTCATCGAGAACACTTTGATGCTTTTGCTTTTCTTCATTTGCAGTCTCTACTTTTTTATTCGTGGTGTGGATATATTTCTGAAGAAGTGTGTTTTTTGCACGAATTAAACTATTCATAATATTAATTTGTTCCATCGCTTCTTTCATCGGACCTTCGAGTTTCTGTTTTTCAGCTTCGACTAATCTCACTCGGTTGAGTTTTTCTTTTCTGGCATCTGTCAACTCTTCGACTCTCACTGATAATTTTTCTAAAGGTTCTTTATATCGAGACGTTCCAATAATATCTTCGAGGTATTCAAGCATTCCAGTCTCGTGTTCATTTTGACCTTTCGGTTTCATCATGGCAATTTGTTCAACTTCTCCCTGAAGAATGAGGAATCTGTTGTGGTCCAAATCGATACCGTGTGATCTGAGTATCTTGGCAACTTCCTTGAATTGGACTCTTCTTCCATTCAGCGTATAATATGAGGAGTTATCTTTAGAAGCTGTTCTAGCTACAACTAGTTCCGAGCCAGGTATCACTGTGTATTCATTATCGTCATCCTATTATACAAGTGAGTAAATTGTGTATTAATATCAAAAAAAGTACAATCAATAGCGAGAAGAATAATCAATACTCACTTTATCGATGATGCGGACAAAATGTACGGCCACTGTGCAAGTTGTAATGTTGGGATGTTTCTTAGAAGAATGAATCAATACTGATATTTTCTTGGATCTGATCTTTTGAGCTCTGTAACCAAATACAAACAGCATGGAGTCGATAACATTACTTTTGCCTGAACCGTTCGGACCCACGATCGCTGTGAAACTCTGAAAACAACCAAACGATGAATGGATTTATTGAAATCAATGATAAAGTGATAAGTTGTAGTAATACTTTATGGAAAGGCCCCAAGCTCTGTCTGCCCGCGTACGACTTGAAGTCCTGGTTGACGATGTCTGTGATGATCAGTCTGCCCTGGTCTGCTGGCCTTGCCTGCTGCGCCTTACCAGCTCCTGGGATTACAATGTCTCCAACTCTGATCACATCATCATCATCATCATTATCATTATCATCATCAGCAGCATCACCATCACATTGCTTCTGCAAGTTTTCTTCGCAATCAGACATCTTCTTCGCTATATTCTCTAATTCGACCGCCAAACAATTCAATTTGACGGTTGACACTTTGCGCTGGGCTGTTCGACGTCAATATATTCAGCCACCTCTGGTTTATATACATGCTATACAAACAAAACAAATTACCACCCATCACTGATCAAGACTATTCAATAAAATCAATACAATCATTACGATAGAGTGTAATGTTTTTGGGATATTTACATTGTTATTACAGGAAAATTACAGGTAAAATTGGTGGGGATAGTGACAGATAAAATCTAATCGATAACTGGTTAACATATCGTAGGCAATGATCCAAGATGGAGAAAGAAGAAACTGAAATTGAAGAAACTGCAATTGAAGAAACTGAAGTTGAAGAAACTGAAATTGAAGAAACTGACATCAATCAGGTCTTCGATCAAATACTGTTTGCTGAGGATCACCTGGTGGAGCAGGGACGGCAGCAAGGGGCGGGGCTTCTGGAGCAGGAACAGCATCAGGCTCAGGAACCTCAGGGGGCAGGGCTAACACCACCGGGTCCACTGCCGGAAGTCGTGTTGCACGGACAGTTTTACGGGGCCAAGTTGGGAGCAGAAATCGGTTTGTTTATTAAATTTTAATTAAAAAATAATAATTTTAATCCAAACATTTTATTTACTTTAATTCCAGGTTATTATTTAGGCGTTGTGTCTGCGTGTATAACTTTTTCGAGCAACAACGTTGAATATCAATCACCAAAAGTGACTAAATTAATCTTATGCATCAAGGAGCAACTCAATAACTTCCCATTGACGCATAAATCTGATGAAGATTTCGAAAAATCCATAAACTCACTCCGGGCTAACTTTCAATATCTTTGTGCATTATTAAAATTGAAAAACTTCAAATATCACCTACTCAACAGTAATAGTCTTGATTACTGTGAGTACACTTTTAATGATTAAAAACATTATGCACTATTTAATTATCTGTTATGATTTTCAGAACCTCCTTAATGAATGGCATTAAACTTAAACTTTTACAAAATAAAATTGATACTATTACACGCTTTCTTAATAAATATTTATCTTTTGCAAACTGTCACATGGTTGAATATATTACACAAAACCACTGGGAGACTTTGTTACCGGAAAATATCCGATTGGATATTGAAAAAGTAGGTGTTGAACAAGCAATAGAAATATTTTGGCAGATACACCAAAATGATAATATAATAGGTAATATACTAAAATATTCGTCATATTTATTCTCTCTTAATTTTATTTGATCTTTAGATAATAAATGCAACAATCTATCAGAATTTTTAATCAATGCAAAGAGACATACTTTGGAAGTAGACAGTGAAATATGTTATTCAATTTCCCAATTCAGAACGAAACTGCATGAAATGGGATGTCTTGACGTTGAAGCTCATAAAATTAACGAGTTTATGTCTCCAAAGAAAAGTCATGAAGTGAGATATATTTTTTTTTAATTACTTTATGCCATCGACAAGAATATTTATGTGTGAATTTTAGGTCGAGGAATTATCATCGTTGGTCGCTACTCTATCCAAATGGTCTGACTGTTCCCATGTAGTGGATATCGGAGGCGGACGAGGTTATCTATCCACTATGTTGACTCTTCTATATTATCTGCCAGTTTTAAATGTGGATTGCTCAACTGAAAATGAAAAAGTGCATCAATACGAAATTCCAAACTGCAGGTAATACTCGTAAATATATCTAATGATTATTAAACGAATTTAAATACGTAATAATTATTTCAGAAATTGTGGCCGGGAATTGTAAAGAAATCAGATTCAACAAAAGATGTGTCTTTGAACTGTTCTAAAGAGCTTAATAATTTATACAAACATGTGACAGAATTTATCGATATACATTCCGATTTAAAATCACTCATAATTAAGAACTATTTAAATTCTGATATTATAAAATTATGCATCACGGGTTAGTCTTACATTAATTAATTTGTGCATTGGTTTTATTATAAAAATTTATCGTAGGTCTCCACACTTGTGGTGATTTAGGATCGACAACACTCCGTTTATTTGATAAACACGACTATGCAAAGGTATTATGTGCAGTTCCTTGTTGTTATCATTTGATTTCTGAATCAATTCATGAAGTTCCTAATATTGGATTTCCCATGTCTTCGCATTTAAAAGGTATTAAAATATACCGTGTTCTGTATGTTAAAAAAGCATTTAATATAATTTTTAAATTATTATTTTAAGGTTATTCAATTGGTCGGAACGCTCGAATGTTAGCATGCCAGTCCGTTGATCGTACAGTATCAGCAAAACAATTACCATCCAAATCATTATTTTACAGAGCCTTGATTCAAGTATGATTTGTCCACTTTTTTTTTAAATTTCAAATAACCATTATATGTACATTTTTAAGGTTCTTATTGAACAAGAATGCGGAGTAAATCCAACAGTGTATGGCAGACTCAAGAACATAGCTGAGAATTGTAACAATTTTTATGAATACGTGAATGCATCTGCCAAAAAGCTCAATTTAGAGAAAGAGCTATCAGTGTTTAGCGCTGACTATTTGGACAATTTTGAAAGAAGGCATGAGGATTTCAAGAGGAATCTGGAAATATTCTATTTTCTACGAATGTCATTGGCTCCAGTCATCGAGAGCTTAATTCTACTAGACCGGATCATGTTTCTCACGGAGAATGATTATGATGGTTCATCAGGTAATTCATTCATTGTCAAGATGTTTGATCCCGTCATATCTCCCAGGTGTTATTGTTTGGTAGCTTATAAGAAATAAACAATATGTATATCTCAAAATGTGTTTATTGTCACTTGTACATCAAATATTAGTTTAAATACCTTTTTTTTATTCATTTATGAAAAATTGGAGATTGAGCTAGCTTATTATAATCTAGGAGGTTATTTCACAAAAATTACTTCATCATGGATTACACTCGATACAAATTTTTATACAGATACAATTACACTTAGTTATCGACTTACTGGCTCTACTGACGTCCAAATAAATCCATTATTTATTTTGGCGACTGAATCGATTTCCGCCGGAGGATACGGACACGTTGCACTCTTGTAATAATCTGAAGGAGCGTGCATGACAAATTCCATGCAGTCCAATTTACGCGGCAAATCTTCCTCGGGTCCTGAAAATAATTAAAGTCAACAATAGATTCTAATAATAATCTTGTGGTAGATATAAAAACTTATTCGTACCGATAATGTACGTTGATGGATCAAAACCCTCTTCAGGCGATGGACTCGCTGTGGTTGGCAAAAGCCAAGTTATTGCTGCACTTTTTTCACAATATTGATCAGTCATAAATCCTCTTATTTGTGCATAATAAATTCCTCCTTCGACATCGAGTAAAGACACAATGTCCCCTACTTGTCTGTAAGAACCCTAAAAGTATCCATAATATTAATCATGAAATCCGGAATGTAAATAAATGCAATCTTATTTTTGCTTGTGTAACAATTCAAATAAATATAGAAGATATATTTAGATTTATTTCTCACCCGATGATAAACAGTATCACTGGTAACAACTGTTGCTGCAGTTGTTGGGGCTTTATTTGGAATGCGCTGTTTGAAAAGAGATCTCCGTCCACGACCTTTATTGGTATTATTTCCACGGGTGAGGCTTTTGTAACGAGTGGAACGTGTACTTTTTCTTAGTTTTTGTCCACTTTCATCATCGCCTTTCTCATCTCCGGACTGTTCATCGGAATCTTCAGGTTGGACATTTGATGGATCAGGTTTGTTATTCTCCGAATTGAAGCAATCATTACAAATGTATCCTGTTTCCAAAGGTCTCCATAGCATGGATTCTATTACATTACAACGAGTACACACCGGTTTTGGCATGACCAAATCTAAAATAAAAAAATAATAAGATGAATTTGAATTTTTTACAAATTATATATGCTCAAAAAGTAAATAAGATGATGTTTAAATGACACGTATGCAAGGTTTATTGAAATACGTTTACCAGGCACGATAAAATAAACTATTACCCACAGTCTTCTAAAAAGAAACCGTTCACCATTTTTATAAATCAAAAAATATGGATTAGAGTTGTACCTAACGTAAACAAAAGTAAAACATAGTAAACATCGTAGCACAAAATGAAATTGAAATAAAATGTGAAAATAAATTTATTTGGTTTTGTGCATAAAATAAAAGAGATTAGGCATCGATTACGGCCCAAATAAAAATAAAAAATAATAAGTATGTATTAGAATGTAGTTATTTCTTAAAATATTTAAGTTACAAAAATAGTTTCATACAAGATTACGATTTTTTTTATGACAGCGTCTAGGCTACGCCGATCAACAAACAACTGTCACATTTCTCGGTGTTGCTATTGCAATAAACCGCGCGCGCTTTTTTATTCATACATAGCTAACTTTTATGGCTGTAAAAAATAATTTATTGTTATTGATTTTATTTTATACAGACGCATCAAATTAAATATTGACACACACACATCACTCAAATTTTAGCAGAATACGAATTCCTTTGTGGAGTTGGTCCGGTCCGTTGCAGTACTCCTTTTAGCCATGGATATAGTTTATCAGTATTTTCATGAAATTCCTATTATCCTTTGTTTTTTAATAACACGATTATGTGCATTTTTTTTAATGAATTATAAATACAATCGATATAATATCGCTACCTATTAAAACAATCATACTTGTGATTTTATTGCTGAAGCTATATTAACTTCTCCATCTTTTATTCGTAGCTGGTGGAAAATTGCGGGTTGAAGTGCTCCACAACTGTTTGGATTACCATACATTATGCATAATATCACTACGTACCACTATTTCATGAAAACACTAACCAACCAACGAGTATTAATAGTTCAGATCCGCTGACTAATGACATCTTTCAAAATTACATTCAAAATCCAATGTTAAATACCGCCTCGTTTATGTAATAAGTTTGTAAGTAAGTAGAATTTTGTATCATTAAAAGTGAATATTGAAGACTTTGTGTAGCTTTAGTTAATGATGCATTTTTGCATTGCAGTCATTGAAATTTAGTCAAGAGAGTTGATTAATATTTTATAATCGTGAATATTCATAGAATATCGTGGACAGGGGGTTAATATGTATGATCAAAAGGAGCAATCGGAAAGGTAAAATTTTTCAATATATATATAATGTATTGAAAAGTCTCGTCTGTCCATAGACAAACAGTCAAACAATCTGTCTCTTTCTATTCAGAATTGTCTGTCTTTGTCACACTCTTTGACCTGACTTCTGATTCGTTTCTATTGGGTGACTTTATTGAAGACATTTCCACAAATCCGGCGCAATGCTCTATTCAATTTTATCTAATCTCCAGCATCAGGGTCGCAAAATCCCACTAATAATATTAATAAAATTAAAAAAACACAATAAACGCAACCATATATAAATAGGAATACAATAACAATTTGATACAGTACATCTTTGTGAACATACAAGTAAAGGTATGTGGGAAATGTGGGTTTTCGCATAGTTTTTGAGACTTATTCTGGTTTTAATTAATTGTGGGTCAAGTATAACCCCTGAAGAAGGCTGCGTTGGCACGGGTGCTTGATATTCTTTATTGATTTCATTGATACGAATTTAATAAAGTCAGCTTTGCTTCTACTAAGCGACCATCTTAAATGTATACACGCTGTGTAAGCGACCTCTCACTGTGTTAGTTCGCCTCTCTATACTGTGACTATTATTATCATAAGAAATATCATTAAATAATTAGTTATTAATACATATATTTTAAAGCCTTTCACAATATGGCAACACTACCCAAAATGACCGAAATGATTTTTTCCTATAAAAATATATGATAAAGTTTAAAAACACACTATTGTCATTACACTATTGAAACGTTTTAACTTTATTAGATGACACATTATATAAACATCGTGAAATTTCATGCATTGACTAGTAAAATGTTATGAAATGAACAGGAAAAATAATTTTATTGTAATAAAAGGCTAATAATAAATCATCATCTCAATTATTATTATACCTACATATTTTATATACAATAAATACACAGATAATTGTTAAGTGTATATTTTTTATTCAATAAATGAAAGGGCGTTAGTTAGTAGTAGACACTTTTCAAATCCAGTTAATTTAATAAATATGTGGATCATGATTTATTTGTTGTAAAATCCTTTTAATTTGCGACAGGTTAATAATAGTTTTCCCCATATTATATAATAATTATGATTAGAAAATACATACTTAGATCTTACTCTGAGATTATTGTAGTATAAATGATGTAATTTAATTCATCTAACTGTCATTAATTTTGATGCTATAAAATGATAGCTTTTGAGTCTGATTCACTCAAGTTTAAATAGCAATAAAATATACAACATGTCTTTTATTGATACTCAAATAATTAAATCTAAGGAATGGTACATTACATGTAACACCACCACACCTTCATTAATGGTCCAAGTCGGCTAGTTAAACTTTTCGATTTTTAATTATTAATATTAGGCTATTGACCGCCTGATTTGTATTATTATAAGCATACTTCATAGGATTAATGAAACAACAATAGTGCGTAAACAACAACATAACCTCAAACTGTCAGCAACCTGAGACATTATGACAACATAGTGCTTACAATTAGTTGTTGTTGATGCAAATACGGTCAGCGACCTTAGGCGCTATGACAACATAATTGTTATTGTTTATTCATTTGAAATTGACCTTGAAAATGAATTTTGTTTTTGTTATTCTATGATGACATCATGTATTCACTCATTAAAATAACCTAAGATTCACAAACTGTCATAATATATATATATATATATATATATATATATATATATATATATATATATATATATATATATATATATATATATATATATATAAATATATATATATATATATATATATATATATATATATATATATATATATACGAAAAAAATCTTAGGCCCCAATTTATTTGAAGTTAAACCAAAGACAACCTGTATAGCTAACAGGTTAAAAGTAATTATCATATTATTCCAAAGGAGGTGGTTTGTTTTTTAATAGATTTCTTTCGTTAGGAATACATATTATGAATTAATATTTTTTTAAATAAATGGCAAATGGGGACATGGTCACCCCATCGATTGAATATGATGTGTCAATAGTGGCGATGGTACGACAGACGGGCAATAACGCCACGGGACAGGGAGGGTGGAGGCTGTACACCCCTTCAATGGGTAGAATAAGGGGGTGTTTTCAGCTGAAAGAGGATAAATGGGGAGGCGGAGGATGTGGGGATGACCTGACGACACTTTTTAAAAGCAGCTTATACAATCTGTTGACATCGATTATATTAACTTTGTGCTTATATGCCATCAAGTGCCTCTTTTGTGTCGTTATTGTTTTTAATATAACAATTCACCAGTTATATAATTGACATCATATATAAATAAGACATTCAATCATTTAATAACTAACCTCACGTGTTATCAAATAATCGAATAAGTAAGCCGTTTATGTAGAATCAGTTTCCAAGAAACCAATATTGGAATAATCAATGGGAATTTTATTTATTTGATTAAAAAAAATTCAATCGCATTACCCATTCAAATTAGTTATAATATTTTTAATTTAACCCAGATTATTTATATTTTAAATACTGCACAGATAGCCTTTATAACATTACTTTTTTATTTGATCATTTTTATTATTAACCTAATTAATTAAAAATCTTTTATTTGATTGGATTAAATATGCAGTTTTACTCTTAATTGTAACAAAAAATTTTATATTATCAAAAGAGTATTAATAATATGAACACTTAGTATTAATAAACCTCGGCCAAGATGGTGAATAAACAGGTTTTCAATTTCTCAGAATCGTAGAGCACTGCGCGGTTTTATTTATTCTATATTATATGGTAAAATGTATTATTTTATTTGTATTTTGGATATTAAGAGAACAATCTTATAAATAACATAATAATATTGGATTAAATATGCAGTTTTACTCTTAATTGTATTTATTATCAGAAGCGTATTAATAATATGAACACTTAGTATTAATAAACCTCGGTAAAGAGGGTAAAAAACGGGCTTTCAATTGTTCAAAATCGTAGAACATTTTTACTAAATTGCTTTATTATTCGGTTAAATGTATTTTCGGATATTTAAAGTCTTAACAATCTTCAAAAATTGTAATATATTTTTATTTCTGTATAAACGCTCAGAAGAGCTTTTTTATAGACAAGAAAATAATAATAATAAACAAAAATGAAAAGCACATATATAAAAATAAATAATAGTATTTTAAAAAAAGTATGTAAAATAATATAAGGTCAGGTGTAGGAAGCAATCATTTATATGTTACTATATAAGGTCGCTCCTAAACAAGCTCTATAGGTGGCAGAATTGGTGGAATAGAGTTCATATTAATAAAATAAAATGTCATTTATCTTTATAGTTTGTCCCAAAAATATAATAATTGATGTATGATAAGTGTAGATGTATAACATATAATGTTTTGTGCAAATATCAGAGAGTTAAAGTAAAATAATTATAAAGTAAACAGTTGCAGAGCTCGAATCTTTTACAAAATGTGATCATCTTAATAAATTTTTATATAAAATATTTATTTTGTGAAATAATACATACATATTATATATATTGGGGGCGTTAACAATGCTTCGTTTGGGAATAAGTATTAGAAAATGTCGTCGAGTTTCTGATATAATACGTTTTAAATATGAAGTGGCAGATATGTGTGTGTGTGTGTGTATCGAGGGGGTTGTATTGGAGGTAAGTGGGCGATTAAGATGAATATGAGGGGTGGTTGTGGGTGGTGTTGGGGCTGAACCAGGATGTAAGGGGGAGGCGATTAAATACGTAATAATTTCGATACACTTAGTGGACTCTTTTAACCTACACACAGATACATTTTTTTAAATCCGGTACCAATGAACCCGATCCATGAGAAAGCGATGGGAAGTTGCATTTTTTTATTCAATGTATTGTAATTATAATAATAAAATATAATAATAGCCATTAATATTGATTTTTCATTCAATGAACCGACTTACAGACAATTTCAGTTGAAAAAGGTTATTATATCAATACCTATTAAGTAATTATAAGAATACTAGGGTAATTTTAATTGAAATTTTCAATTTGTTAATGTTTTTTTATGTTCTGCCTGGTTTTTTAATAGGACGTTTATCTTTGAGTTTTGATTTCATTTTTGCTTTAAAGTGTTTTTTATCGATTAGAAGAAATTTTTGATTTTAAAAATGAAGTATGAAAATGTAATGCATTATCAAATTAAATACATCTAACAATATTATGAAATTATTTAATATTTTTAAATGCTCTGATTTGTTTTTAATACGAAGATAATACGTTGTTTGTTTTTTCATTCGAAAGAAGTTTGAAATTTTATTAAAATTATTAATAAAATAATATAACGCGGTTTTCATATGATGACAACACTCATCACAATATTTAAAAAGCGAGTCTCCCGATAAATACTTTTTTTGAGAATTTTCATTTATTATGCATTATTAAATATCTCTAAAATTATTTTGAAATTAATTTAATAATATTATCATTAAAATACCCGTTTCGAGATTTTAGATATGTATTAATTATGATTAAATATTTAAATTGAATTATTTATACACCTGGCAACACTACGTTTCAAATGTCAAACAATTTGAAGTGTACGTATAAAATTTTACAGATTACGATTAACTACCTTCTATTGACAGAGACATGAAATGTGTTATAGATAATGGATGAATCTACATTAGTTGCCGGTCAAATAGGACCATTTTACTATTTCGAAAAAGCCCCATTTTATAGTTTAAACAATCATTGAAATGAACATTTTTTGAAGTTTCATATATTAAGATCAATACTGACAGCAAACATATTTCAAACGAAAGTATACGATATCTCGAAGGTATTCGATACATATTAAGGCTACTTTCGCATATCTTCAATAATCAACAAATTTAAATGCAGTCTCACTACCAAATATTCTATTCCATTTTGAATATATGGCTCAGTTCCATAAAGACTTAAGAGCACACGGAATTTTAATGCTTGTACCCTGATATATTAAGGACTATTTTTCTGTATATAGCGACTCTGTATACGCTGAGGATATTTGAAAGATTGACCCGTACAGACAGACAGACAGACAGACAGTTAGACAATTATATATATTATTGTATATAATTACAGATGGTATTCTGACAGAAATAATCGCCTCAGTCACCGACTTAATAATCAGTATTTACCCTACAATATAGGAAATCAGAGTAAACCTGGATCAAGACGATCGCTCACGATTTTATTAATATTATTCCCAATCTCCCAGTCGTAATAACCGATCAAATCAATTGACTTGAGCGGGATTTGAACCCATGACCAAAGTATTTGTAGCCACGCGTCTTATCCTCTGAGCAATAATGCTCGTTTTAAACATAATTTAACTAAATTAAATTGTAACCCAGGTTACACCTTGTATTTAGGATTATCTAGTATTGTAATTATCAGACGTCATTCTTCTCTTTATTGTATAGTTTATTCCGCGAATATGTGAGAAGGAGCACATGCGTATTTAGGTCAGGAAAAACATTATGAAAAACTTTATGTAAAACTTTACTCTTTACTCTTTACTCTTTACTCTTCTGCTACTCTTTACTCTTTACTCTTTACTCTTTACTCTTTACTCTTTACTCTTTACTCTTCTCTTTACTCTTTACTCTTGCTCTTTACTCTTCTCTTTACTCTTTACTCTTTACTCTTTACTCTTTACTCTTTACTCTTTACTCTTTACTCTTTACTCTTTACTCTTTACTCTTTACTCTTTACTCTTTACTCTTTACTCTTTACTCTTTACTCTTTACTCTTTACTCTTTACTCTTTACTCTTTACTCTTTATTCTTTACTCTTTACTCTTTACTCTTTACTCTTTACTCTTTACTCTTTACTCTTTACTCTTTACTCTTTACTCTTTCTATTTTAAATAACACAATATAATAAAAACCACTTGGGTATTCTTCAAAGTATTTGGGAAATACCCGCACTTGTACATAAAAAACACATGTCAAAAATATTCATTTTACTGATAATTAGTCGTATTTTTTGCATAGATACAATGGCCAAATAAGCCCTCTTTAAAATGGAATAACCCCATGTATTCATATGGTTTCCACCCCCCGTCAAATAGCCTTTCATTATATCGCATTATGACAATAACCATTATATCTAAAAACAAAGTGTAGAGTTCACTTATTCACTAAAATTCCCATTGCATATAATACGGGCTTTTAGCGTTAAAGAAGTCAATTATCTTGTAAATAATATGCAAACTAACATAAACCACGGTATTGCACAATATTGTATAAACTCCATTATGTCCAGACTGCGAAGTGTGAAAGGTGCTTGTGTGACCAATTAAGGTACTTAAGCCATCTTTTGTGTTCCGAAAACTGTTCAAAGCAATTCAAATGAGGCTGAAGCCATGGCTAAGTCTATTTCTAAAACACGAGGGTCGTGCAGGCATATTAAATAAACCGTATTAATGGTGAAATTTGATTTTTCTTTTTGAAGACCGCTCGTAATTGACCTCTTTAAAACCCATCCGATGATTATTATTACCGTTGGGCACAAAGCGTGATTCAGAATCATGTAACCGCAAATTATGAAAAGGCTACACTGTTCTGAAGAGGGTGCAGGCATCTGTTATGAAAAATGTTAATATAATGTATTGAATATGAATTCACAAAGGGACAGCGGGGGTCGAACCGAGTACTCCAGCTTCAGTAGTGTTGTTATGACTGAGGTTACATTTTGTTTAAACAAACATAAATAGGACTCGGTGGCAAATCCTGCGGGGTGAAAACCCATAAAAAAGGTTATTAAAATACATCTAAATTGCGACGATGCCCATACAAACCAGAAGTGTTAAGTCCAAAATTGCAGGGTGTCAAAATATCACCCTGTAATACAAGCTTGTTTACACAAAGCGTCGACATTCAGAAATATGTTATTATTGTGAAATAATAGTTATAAAGACTGATACTTCAAAATACCCACACTTAAAATAATCCCAGACAATAATACAGAAAACCCAGTATGTGTACAATCCTTTTGTATTTTAAATAAAAGTACAATTTACATGCCACCAAATTGATTATTTGAATTAAAATATATCTCTCAAATACAAAGGCATATTTTTTTATAATTTCACGGTGAAAATGTAAATGACATATATTTTTATATTTCTAACACGACTTTAATATGGCAGATTTCTTATAATATAACTTGGGAACTAATATTTAATCAAAATAATGTATAATCTAATCCACGACAAAATATTGTCCAGAATATATAAAATAATAATTATTTATTTATCTATGCACATAAAAACCATTATATACCCAATTTCATGGATTGGTATGGATAAAATTTAAAAATTAAGACCATATCGACAGTAAAAAGGCTATCTTAGTCGTGTTTTAATAAATATCATTTAAGTAATAAAAATAATGATGAATTTCATAAAAAAACGTATTTTTGGCCGTTGATATAAAATTCATTTTATGCCGCTTCAGACAAAAAAATCTTTATTTTAAATTAAAAAAAATTAAGAGCATAGTAAGTGAATATAATTAAAATGTATGATATTTGTGATTTTGATCAAATTGTAAATTTACAAGGTATTTTATTTGAACCTCAGAATAAGGAAATTATATTTTATACTCTAAGATTTAAACAATTTTTAACATTTAAACATAAAACAATGATTATTTATAAATTCTTCTTAAATTTATATAAACGATCTTGGGTTTAAAATACGCCAATGATTAAGTTAAAGCTCAGGTATGAAGAAAAAGTGTAGCATATATTTTTTTTTGAGTTATTAAAAGACATTTCAATGATAAATTATAATAATAACTAGGAGGCGGAAGTACAAATACCAGTTTCAATTGTAATACATTTTCATAAAAATATAAATGACTCATAATAAGCGGTAATTAAAAAATAATAATTGATTTGGTTGTAAATACGTGTAATGGGGGTTAACATCAGTTAACAATTCCAACTGGTATTTGCCCTCTAGCTATGATCTTAGTATACCTACATATCTGATGTATTTTGATTAATAATTGCCAATATAATAAAGTATTTATGTAGAATATGTTTCCCTAAAGATGCATTAGGTCTTTCCATCGGCTATAAGCGATAATTCGAGCGCAATGGTCCGTGTTGTACACACTCACGTAATAATGTATGGGATAAGTGTAGTAAGTACAATGGCCATTTGAGAACTTACAAAGGGTTAAAGGTGCAACTGGCATTGGCAAAAAATGAACTACTAAAACCCATTGTATTGTATCGGATGCATTAAACACTTGAGACGTGTTTCTCTTTAGGGAAACACCGCTAATGGTTTGTCCGGCTATTGCTTCAAAAATCAAAACCATTTAAAACTACAACCCCTCAGATCCATCACTATCAAGAACTACACAATTACATATATCCTTTCATACATAGATAAAATCATTTTAAAATAACCTAAAGTATTCCTAATTAAATGAAAGATCGTCATACGTGAAATTTGGCATGAACTTAAGTAAACAGTCGATACATTTCCTTGGTTTATCTTATAAATAATAAAGATAATTTTACTTATTGTATTAAAAGATACAGCTGACCAAAGTAAACTGGAGTTCTGTTGTTTTGTTCGTCTCTTATTATTTTATTAAATGTCAAAACATAATTATTTTAGCTCTTATATACCAATTTTTATACCAACCAATACCAACCAGGCAATTTTGATATATTTACTTAGTTTAATGATTTATTTAGATTAGCTGATTAAAAAAATATAACTAAAAGCAAAGTAAACTGGAGTTCTGTTGTGCTTAATCGTTTAGTTAACTAATATTTATAAGTAAATTTATATTGTCAAAGTGTTGTTTTGTTTGTCTCAATCGAAATCGAATAGACTATACTAAATATTATTTTATTAAATGTCAAAAATTTATAGTAACCTATAGTAGTTATTTAAGCTCTTGTATACCAAATGCAAATTTTTACAATTATTTAATATAAAAATAGTATCTATGTCTCAGATGAAATGTTAGAATCAATGAATGGTATTATTTTTTCAATTATTTTATAATAAGCTTAGACTTCATTTCAGCTTATTGAGTCTGACTATTATTTAAATAAATATATGTTTTAAAAAATATACCTATCGGTATTTTTCACGTCAAATCAAAAGGTTTGTACCCATATTTTATAATAATTTTAAGTAATAAGATTTTTAATAGGATCAGAACGATAAATTTCCTTAGTTCAATGATTCATCTAGATTACATAATTAAAAATAGAACTAAAAGCAAAGAAACCTGGGGTTCCGTTGTGCTTATCGTTAACAAATATTTAAGTATAGACTTAAATATTTGTTTTAAAAAATATAATTATCGGATTGTTTTCACGTCAAAAACGATAGATTTACTTTTATTTAAATAATCAAAGATGATTTATTTAGATTACTTAATTAAAAAATACAACTAAAAGCACAGTAACCTGGGTATCTGTTGTGCTTTATCGCTTATTTAATTAAGTTAAATAATATATACGTAAATTTAGAGAGTGTATAAGAGTTGTTTTGTTTGTCTCAATTAAAAGCGAATAAACTATAGTAGATATTATTTTATTAAATGTTAAGAAAAGAAAAGAAGGCAAATCATTACAATTATACAGTAGAAAAATAGTAATATGTATTATTTTTTCAAATATTTTATAACAAACTTCTTTACTTCACTCTAGCTCATTGAGTCTGGTTTTTATTATTATTATTATTATATATATATACTTATATATATATATATATATATATATATATATATATATATATATATATATATACTGCATATCTATATATATATATATATATATATATATATATATATATATATACTATATATATATATCTGTTTTAAAAATATTATACCTATCGGATTTTTTTCACGTCAAATTGAAATATAGTATAGGCGCATAGTATTAAATTATACGATATTATTTATTAATAAGAAAAAAAAATTATATGAATAGTAGTTCCCGATGGTTTTTGATACATAAAATAATTCTAATTATAATAATACAATGATTTGGTTTAAAAGACTGACCTTCGTGCTTTCTGTAGAGATCTTCAGCATTCTGAGTAGTATTCCCCAGGATCTGGTCGATGCTGTATAAAGACCTGGGCCTCATATTTGGTGGAGGTAAAGGTCTTCCATTAGTTTGTCTTGAAATCATGTTTACACCTTGACAGTCTTGACTATTGTGAACTTGAGTTTGACCTGCGATTGAATAATACAGTTTGTAAATTGATTTGGAGAAACCAGTTGCTGTGGGTAATTACGTATTATCACCCATGGAAATCGATTTATTGGACATCGTAACGATAACAAGGTGAATAATATCGTATATAAAATATATATTACAATTATAACCATCTCTTGATTACCTTTTCACGATGACAACTGGGCAAATTAGACCATAAAAATATAATTATTATGATATTACACCCTTTTCAATCGAAATTTTATTGTTTGTTGTTACCATAGATATAAACAAACGTTGCACTCTTCTCTCCTATTCGATAAAGGCATAAGTGTGTCTCCCTCACTCAACACATTTCTAGTGACCACTGATAGTGGTTATGACAATACTTAATAATATTCGAAATATGTTAAAGAAGTAGTGTTTGGTAAAAAGTGAGGCTAGATGTATTTGAGTGTATGTTTGAGTCCATATGACATGTAGTAACAATGCATTTACCCATTTTACTGTGAAATATAACTGAAGATATGAAGAGACATGTTTACAGTATAATGTTTGACAGGTAACTCATGTTTTTGGCCACTTGATCCACTTAAACTAAACACGCATTTAGCCACTCATGCGATGTATTATGTTTATATCTATGGTTGTAAGTGACTGTTTTGAAATTCATTTCAGAAAGCAATTATATTTTCTGGAATTTAATTTCTCTAAAACCCAAGCTTTTAATAGGAGTGCTTAGAATTATTTTAAGTAGACTATTATTAAATACAAAATGGAAATTTCTGAAGTGAAAGATTTAGCGGAATTACTTAACTTGGGATTCCTAAGCGTGCGTCGCTGTAAACGTACACCGTAAAGACGGTAATAATGTTGGTTTGCTGTACTTTTGACCGTTTTTTTGTTAATTAGTGCCTCGCCCGAGGCTCAGACGAGGCATTAGCTAAACCGATCATAAATGTTGCTAAGTAACTCTACTATCGTATTTAAGGTGACGTATGTCTCGAATCCATTACTTTATTAACAAACCTAGGGGGAGATTATAACCAAATCAATTTAGTTTATTATATATTTTTAAAGAACTGTATGAACAAGCTGTATTTATATTAAATTAATTAATTATAAATTGGTTGTAAGTGTATGTTTACAATCGAAACTAGTATTTGTACTTCCTATGTATTTTTTGTATAAAAGTGACATTTACTAATTTTATAAAATTATTTAAAAAAAAAACAAGATATAGAGCCTACCGTTCTTAATAATTCAATAATACTATTACAGATAAAAATATGTGACAGAACTGCTTAAATTAATTTTTTATATTTTATATTTTTATAGACAAGCGGTAATCATATTAAATTAATTTGGTTGTATCAGGTATCAATTAAACCTTGTATTTGCACTTCCACTTAAATAAAAGTAATAATTTATTGCTATGTGATTTTTTTAATAAAAGTGACATTTACTACATATAAAACAATAATTAAAATAACAATATAAAGAGCATAAAGTACCTAATAATTTAATAATATGGAAGAACTAATCAAACAATTATTTAATAATAGTCAGGTCAAAACTCCAATTGTGAGGTGTTCAAATATATTTTTCAGTTATATTTTTTTTATTTGTTTATAAAACATTTCAAGCATTAATGGAGATTATAGAATCTTTAAAAAAATATATTTGTATAGTTATATTTAAGTTGTAAATTAGGTCGACTCACCTGTTGAGAAGCGCACTAGTGTGATTGATAATCGGCTACGAATTCCAGATTTTTCAGCATGCAGATAATAATATTGTTTAGTCCTTATTTTAATACATTAATCACTCGCGTGGTATTTAACACCTGTAGAAGAGATGTGTGTATTAATAGCAGAACACACCTCTTCGAATGCCGGTCACCGACTGAGTGAACAAGGGTTGGAACCAAATGCCACCCGTTTCTGCACTGCATATAAAACGCAGGGGTGGGGTATTCAAATATTGCTTACAATATATATTTTTTACAAAGGTTTCAAGATTTTAGATATGTTTTAATTGTAGTAAAATAATTATATCAATTTTTATTCTTCCATCTGGTAACACTGATGGTTGAGGGAACTGTAGGTACAGACATATAACATACACACACTCTAGACAATTATATATATAATAAGGCAACATTGGAAATAAATTTCACAAAATAAATATTTTATGTATAATTTTTGAGGGACTTTTTATAATATCTTCTTCATCAAATAAAATAATAGACTATACGTTAGATGTATTCAACAACAAACATAATTGACTAAAAGACCAATTACACTACACTGAATAAGTGTAGTCGTAACTTGTTACTATTCAAAATAAATCTCTATCGTTATTAAGCTAATTATTTAGGTTTTCCGATGATAGAAATAAATGTGCAAATATACGAGTCTGAGTGAGACAATTCATGTTGCCTCTGTCAAACTCATCTGCTTGGTCAGCCATCTTGATATTTAAATATCCAGTGGTATGGCCTTCTAATATATCGGTAGTATCGGCTCGATGCATTTATATTTATAAAGGAAAATAATACAAATAAATGATTACCTTCAATTATATAATAAAATAGGCATAATATTTTCAATTTACAATCAGTACTAAAGTTTTATGGTATATTATTTCAATATTTTAATAGGTGACCATTTTTTATGGCATTAAGTTTTAAATGCAGGAGGATGACGAAGACTTCTTTCTGTTCTTTTTATTTTTCTTTCTGCTCTTATTTTCTTATAATATCTTCTTTTCTTTTACATTCTTAATGTTATGTTGTTTGTTTCTTTTTTAAATTAATTTAACGTGTAGGTAAGTGTAATATTATAAATAAATAAAGAATATTTCATTCCTAACTACGCCACTGTACGAATTGGCGGTTATTGGAGAAACTTCTTAGCATATTTTCATATCATAAAGTCTCGGAATCGATTCCCGGCTTATCGGCTCGCATTGACAATGGATATTCTTTTAATATACGCATAATATTTTTAAAACAAGCTAAAAATCCCCACGTGGCACACTTGTATGTATTATAATGTTAAACCCATGGATTTCGAGTGGTTTTCATAATAATATTTCGTAATAGGGATAACCCACAACAATTCAATTGTTTTATTATTCGAATTCAATTTTAAATAATGTGGGCGTATCCTATTGGTTTGCTCGTGGTTATGGCTGTCCAATGGCATCGCTTATCTGATCCCCACCCCGTGTCACGTGACTGCTTGTCCCCCTTCTCCTTGTCGAAGGTCTGTCGCTAATTGAATTACCGCCAGTTACAAGGACTGCCTCTTTCCCTCCGAAGGCGTGTTCTTATTGTAAATAACACAGTAAATAAACCCATATATGTCCTGCAATTCAAAAATAATGTTCATTTCCAATAATATATTCCGTTTATTGATTTAATATCCCCAGAGCTTGTTATTCTTAGATATTGCGTAATCGTGTTTTCTGTACGACTTAACAACACAGAAAAACATAAGATGGCGCCTAATACTATGGTATTTGTATAACCAGGTATACTTCAAGCAAATAACACATTGGCATTAATATTTATTATGTTTCATTTAGCATACTTAATGTTTGTTCTGATTGTAGAGCAAATTTCAAACCATACGTACTGAATGTATTATACATTTGCTCTTCGGTATTGTCCAAGTGCTTTTTTATTAAAATCATTTATATTAATTGCTGAATGTAAAACTAGAAATAATAACATGCTGTATTTTGAATTTGTATCGATATTCACCAATGTTGTAATAATCAGTCCTTTTATTAAATTCCTATTCAAATATTAACGTGTCGTTTTTTTTCGCATAAATCGGTGGGAAATATGTACATTTTAATGAAAAATTCATACAAAGCATTACCGTTACTTTAAATTTTATTTTTTAAGATATGTCATTAAAACAATGATGATGATGAACATTGATGTATTCGAGGTCTGCAACGATTTCCTTTATTATTATTTTATTACATATATCTTATATTTAAACAAAACATTATATGATACATCTACAGTTATCATAACCATGGAAAAACTATAAAGTTGAATGCATATCTTATGTAATAAGATTGTTTTGTTAATATCAAAAAAATTAAATAGAATAAAACATTTTACCAAACAATAAAATGTAGCTAAGCCGTGCAGTGCTCTACAATTCACCCTCTTGATCGAGCTTTGCAAATTACAGTAATAATTTTTATTTTAATAAGTCTTATCTGTAAATTAGCAACATAAAAGGTTTAATTTTTTTTTTAAATAATTTGTATATGTCAATTAGATTCTCTTGTTCTTGTATTTAATTTAATTGTCTACGTAATATTTTCAGGTCAGGATTTGTATAAAAAGGGAATGATCTATGTATGTTTTTATAATATTTTATTGTTCCTACAAATCCTGAGCAAACCATTAAAAATATTCTAACAAAATATGATAATTGTGGTGTGAGTAATCATGGTTTTTGGAGAATAATTTACCCTCTAGACATTTGCTCTGCGAACAAAAAAATATTCATTGAAATATTTTAGACACTCAAATATAAAATACCATGTCTATTAGAGGTCCAACTTAATTTAATGAAAATTAAATAATATAAAATTTTTTTGTATAGATAATTCATTGAGTAAAACTTTCACTTATCTCACATTGACGCACAGTAGCAGAAGATTTTTTTCCTCACTCAAGAGTATTTACCGCCATTGTTGAATCTATTCACAAACAACATTACCAATTAGGGATCAATTGGGATTAGGAGGAAATGGTCACCGAGGATGGGTATATCTATCTTGTTGGGTGGTCCCATCCGGTTAAAATAAATATTAGTACCTGAAAAATATTGACAAAATAACATACATTTTATAGCCATCAATAAATGAGACAATTTATATAATATATCCTTATTGAACGATTCTTAGAAAATACATGACAATAGAAAGGTTGTATACCTGGAAATTTGACTGTAGTAAATTAAAACACAAACAAGGAAAATAATCAAATAAAAATAACAATTGAAACATTGTTGTTTAGAATCTTAAATTGATAAAGATCTGCTACAAACTTTTTTTTTTGTATTTGCCCTTCAGAGCAAGGAAAAAGATTTGCCCTCAAAAAAATAATATATTAAAAGGATGACGTTCTCCAAAATCATAAATGTAAATTATTCATAAAAAATAAACTATGTAAGGGATTTTGAAACCAGGGATTCCAATATATACTAAAAAACTTAAATCGGCCTATTTCAATAAATACCATAGAGTATATAATTTTCACAGACAAATAATGAGGTATATTTTCTAGTGATTGAATAAATATTACAATTTTATATCCATTTATTTTTTTATTCTACAATATCTTTATGAAATATGATTAACATTTAATGTTTTGATATATTTAATATGATTAGATGTTAAAAGTCTCTTGCTTGTTTTAATACGGAGTATTGGTAATTAAAATAATTAATATATCATAACATAAATTATTGGAAAAAATATAAAATTACAAAAAACCCACTTGTAGAACTACTAAAAAATATATAATAAAATAAAATTTAGAAATATAAACATCTGTTTATATAAAAATGATTTAATTACGGAATTGCTCCATACATAATTTTCAATTTTAATTTCGTGAGAATAACATTTTTATGTGACATTAGAGATAGTTAATATTAAATAATAAAAAGTATTTTATCATTTACAGATATGCAGATAACAAGATAACAAGACAACAAGAATAGACTCTACATTAACAAAAACAATTACATTATTAATTTAAGTATTATGCTTAAAACTAAATAACAGATTGATTGAAGTTATATATATTACAATTTCTTTATTATGTATAAGTTTTTACAATGATTGGTAGAACAATACATCTTAGGAAATATACTAGATATTTTGACCTATAACTAATATGACAATGTTTTATTTAAATTTGACATGAATAATAAATAGTATTAAATTATTGAAAGTATGGGAAAAAAAAATAATAAAAAGCCATTTACAAATTTGAAGAAGAATAAATTATAACAACAATAAAAGCTATTTTAACAAAATATAATGCTTAAAAACTAAATAACAATTTGTTTGGGTAAAACCAAATTTGAGTTGAGTGGATTATTGGAAATTTTATTTTATTTTTAAAAATAATATCAGTTTTGAAAGTTCATTGGTAAAATGAACTTACGTTTCCTCGAGACATATTTGGTTTTATTTACATGTCTTATGATTGGGTTAGTCGGGAAGTTAGTCATTTTAGTGTAATGTTTTTTACTCAAATTTGCGATATCTGCTTTGATCATTTTTAACTTAATGTCCTCGTGGACTTCTTTAAGATGTAGTTATGTTTTGGACACAGCCTTCCAACAGCAAGTCCATTGGTAAAATGAACTTAAGTTTCCTCGAGGCATATTTGGTTTTATTTACATGTCTTATGGATGGGTTAGTCGGTAATGTTTTTTACTCAAATCCGCGATATTTGCTTTGATCATTTTTAACTTAATGTCGTCGTGGACTTCTTTAAGATGTAGTTATGTTTTGGACACAGCCTTCCAACAGCAAGGTTACCATTGGTAAAATGAACTTCATTTTTGTATTTAATTAATACTATTGAATACAAAATGGCGTTGAATGTAAGCATCATTGATCGATATAAAGTGTGTTGTTGAAAGTGTGCATCGAATGTAATGAAGTGAGTTAGTCGAAGGTGCTCAAAGTGAGCAAGGTGTCCTAAATGGAGTGAAGATAGCTATATTATTAGGTTTTAGGATAAGGTTTGAGTAATGGAGAAGCGTGATGAAGTAATAAACCTGGTTGTGGAGTCAACTCCGCCCTTCTCTCTCTTTGATTCGTTTTATACAATTTTGTGGCCGTGTATTTTTGCAGACGAAATTGGAATGCCAGCTCTGGCGAACCGGGCTAAAGTCAAATTAAACCGCTTTTATTTATTCTGCTCCACACCCTCCACACAAACTCATTCACACCCTTTAATATCACAAAATAACAATTACCTATATTGATAAATTATCAGTACTGTTTCACACTATTCTATTCGTACACAAACTACTCACTAATACACTCTTACTATACTATTATAATATTGAATACGGGCTTATATCGCCTGCTCCAGCGTATAATATCGTAAGTGCAAAAAACATCTGTGTGCTCTTAAGTCTTTGTGGAACTGAGCCACATATTGCATGTATGAAACGTCAAAAAATGTTGTTTTTCAATCATGATTTAACCTATTAAATGGGACTTTTTCGAAATAGTAAAATACTCCTATTTGACCGGCAACTAATTACACATTTCATCTTATCAATAGAAGTTATTTAATCGTAAATTGTTATAAATAATAATTAAACCGAGTGACACGTGACAGACAGTGTTACTAGATTGAATATGTGGCTCAGTTTCATAAAGACTTAAGAGCACACAGATTTTTTTTTGCACTTACGATATTATACGCTGGAGCAGGCGATATGTATATCTTGTCTAATTGCATATGAATAAGTTGTGTAGCCCGTGTATTGTTGCACTCTTCTCTCCTATTCAATAAAGGCATAAGTGTGTCTCCTTCACCCAACACATTTCTAGTGACCACTGAGAGTGGTTGTGACAATACGCGTGGCAATTAAAACCCAATAATATTTTAAGCATTTTAAAGAAGTAGTATTTGGTAAAAACTGAGCCTAGATGTATTTGAGTCCATATGACATGCAGTAACAATACATTTACCCATTTTACTGTGAAATATAACTGAAGATATGAAGAGAGATGTTTACAGTAAATGTTTGCTAGGTAACTCATGTTATTCGTGTCAACTATTATTCGTGTCAAATTTAAATAAAACAGTCTCATGTTAGTTATGGGTAAAAAAAAATATATATTCTGTAAACCTAAGACTATTTCCAAAGATGTACTGTTCTATCAATAATTTTAAAAACTTATACATCTGACTAAACCAAACAAAATAAGGATGAAACATAGACTATTAAATTATATTCTTGTTTCGTGCTATTTAACTAATCGTTTATTTTATTTTTAATTAAAATATGTTAAAAGTGTAGCCAGATAGCTATTTATTGAGGTTTTCATGATTGAAAGTAGTTTATATCTCTCATACTGAGTAGTATGAATAAAATTATGTTAATACGTTTTTTACTTACTATTATATCATACTTTTTATTTAATATATGAAACTGAGAAAACTGAATATGAAGCAATTAGTCCTTTCAATGATTAGAAAGAGATTTTTTTCGGTATTATAACAATTTATAATTATAACATTTTGATGAGTATGTAAGAACTATTTCATATTTTGTAATTTATCAATTAACTCTTTAGTGTTCCAAATTCGTTCCAAAAATAAAAGAACACTACTGATTAGGCAGCATTAATTTAATATATGAAATAGCTTACCAGCATATTTATTATATTTTTTAACACCTACATGTCTCCATTTAAATTATGTTTAATTTATATTATAATTTATTGTATGTTCTATTTGACTTAATGCTTTAGACTGTATTTTTATAATGGATAGAATTGTGTGTGTTTGATACCCATATAATAATATTTTAATCTATGGTGAAGCGTGTTTTTAGTAAGGGTGTAGTGTTGGATGAACGGCAGTGTATTCTTTCACAAATAAGTCGAGGGTAATTCTGCTCTGTTTTATGTTTATACTCAGTTATTTGATTCCCAGCCACACACCAAATAGGGTATCAACTAACTTTTTATTAAAAAAACAAATATAACATTAATTTCAGTAGAAACAATACACCTTTCATAATCAATAATTTCAGATTCACAAGTTAGATTTCACATTTTTAAAAAAGTCTAACAAAACAATTTGAATCATTGTATTGGTTTTTGGGGATAAAATGTGAGAATTCAATAAAATTATTATACAATTATAAAATAAGCAGTCATAGATTATAAATTCAAATATGAAGAAATATTTTAATTGCTTGTGTTTTATAAATTTAACATAATAATTGGTATATTTTCCAATAAGAGACAATAAGAGGTATTTTTAAAGGATTTAATAATACATTTTACTCACTATTATATCGAGGGTATACTGCCAAAATGCACTAAGTTTTGAAATATCATAGTTTTGAGAATAAAAAGTCACAGTCTTAACAGAACTATAAATTTATGGTATATATTTGAATAATTTATAATGTTGACTTCCTCTTCTCAATCTTTCCAAATATAACACAATTATAAAAAAAATATATCTAACTACCAACAGAAACAAAAAAATTTAATTTGACTTAGTTAATTTTTTTTCTCCCGAAATATTGATGATACGACTAAGTGCGTTTTGGCAGTAGATAAAGTAATAAAAACAGACAAATTTTGTACAAAATAATTCAATATACTTCAAAAAATATAATTAATTATCAATTAGACTAAATAATTAATTGTTTTTTATTATGTTTGAATAGCAAATGTCAACAAAACTATGGTATTTGAATTAGTTCGCCTCTGTGCTTGTTTATATTTTAATATTCAAGTTCTCTAATAAACAAACAATAAACGTATTTGGAGTTAAGGAAGAATGTTTCATACTTTAGAGGTTTTTATTTTTATTTATTATTTTTATAATAAAAGGTTTGCTATCTCTTTAGGGTAGAAGTAATCCAATAAAATACCTTTGGAGAAAAGTTCGGTGAGCTGTTTTGTGTGCAATGCACAACCGTAGGTAAAAGGCAAAATAAATACAGTTCGCCTTTGCCTAAACAAAAACTACATTATAATATCCTTTAGTCATCATCAAAATGCTTAAAAGCAATCTCATCATGCACTTCGTGTTTATTACACACTCTATGGACATTATTAAAATATCCATACATATATGTATATAAATAAATAAAATTCCACCGCCAATCAAATGTTAAACCAGCGTAATATGGCAACAGATACTATGGTCATGGGTTCAAATCCCACTCAAATGAAAATAATAATTATGGGTTATTACGACTGGGAGATTGGGAGTAATGTTAATAAAATCCCGATCAATTGTGTTTATCCAGGTTTACCTGTACCCAAAAATCAACTATTCTCTGCCTGGGTCCATTTTTCACCACTAAGCTATCAAAATTTCACTCTTAATAAGCGTGATTTTCTTACAAAATACCGACATCGTCTGATATAATAAAAATAAAATAAATTGTATTCATTACAAATTCTGTAGTCATGAGTTCAAATACCACCCAAGTTTAAAAAATATATGATTGGTTATTATGAATGGGAGATTTGGGATAATATTAATAAAATTCTGATCGATCCAGGTTTACTATGATTTCCTGTATTGTAAAGTAAATACTGCTTATTAAGTCGGTGACGTGTGTAACTAGTAATAGTTAAAATCACCGACAGACAATTAATTAACATAAATAACGTGTCTAAAAAATTGTGAGAATTGAGTATTTTCTCCAAATGAAGAAACTAGTCCGATAATTATAATAATTTGCAATAATAAATTTGAAAATCGCTTATTGATCGAACGATTTGCAAATACCGCCATTGAAAAGGATTTCGGAACAATCAGGGGGTGGTTTTCACAAGTGGTCTGGAATGTAACGGGGGTGGTTTCTATATACATAATTATAACAATCCTTATGATATTTACAATTTCATTTACTCTCGTCACGATTTAATATTCATCGGCACGCCCGTGAACAATTTGACAGTCCAAAAATGTAAAACGTTGAATATGATTTTAATTTGAACGCCAAAAATGTGCCCTTTCTAAAGAGACGCGGCGTCAAAATTTAATATGAGTCGAAAATGACGAGAAATCACCCGAAATCGCATTGTGGCACAGCCTTTCAACGCCTCTTTGCCGCCCCCTTATCACAAACACCGACCACCCTCACTACAGGGTGAGGGGGTGGCGTCGAAAAATATTTAATAATAACCTATTGATAAACACGTCTCGGTTACGCATTTATAATGTATTAAACATCAGAAGGAATCAAAGTCCCAGTCAAACGGAGATTATTTATTTATTTGGAAACTAGTGTGTTTGAATGCTCTTTTCATAAACACTGTATTTTTTATGATACATTCACTGTTTACTGACTGATAATTAATAATAAAATACCCTAAAAAATCAATAATGATAAGAGAGTGCACGTGGAAATAAATACTGTAGTCATTAATTTAAAAAAATGTTAGAGTTGAAATTGATTAAGGTCAAAAATAATAGCAATTAAATCCCAATCGTTCCAGGTTTACTCTAATTTACTGGATTATTAATTGAGAAACCCTATATTCTTATAGTTAGTTATAGTTAAATAAATCACTGACGAAATAAACAATTCTAAAAAGATGTCCTTACCTATAAAAATGTAAAAAAACATTAATTATGCAATACATATTTAATTATAAATAATTTGTATTAGACACATTTTTTTCCTGCAAATTTTAAAAATTTTAATTCCATATAGAATTCAGTCAAATAATAACTAGATTGATAAAAAGATTCCTAGGCTTCGATAATTGTGAATATATTAGGTTAGGTTAATTATTTAAATAATGGCCAAATTATAGTTGTATTTTAAGCATGCAAAGGAAACATTCCACCCTGTGTTAATTCGAAACTATTTTACAATATTTTAATTAAATATATTAGAATTGAAATTGATTGACGTCAAGAATAATATCAATAAAATCCCGATCGTTCCAGTTTTACTCTCATTTCCTGGATTATTAATTGAGCCGCCCTATACTATTATAATAAAATAAATCACCTCTGAAATAAACAAGAGTCCCTCACCTATAAAAATATTTAAAATAACATTAATTATGAAATACATATTAAATTATAAATAATTTGTATTAGACAGACATTTTACCTACATTTAAATTTTTTTTAATTTCATACAGAACTAACAGTCAAATAATAACTTTAAGATTAAACGAAAGAGTCTTAGGCTTCGATAATTGTGTTTATATTAGGTTAGGTTATATATTTTAATAATGGTGTTTTAATTGGCACCTTTTATAAATGTATTTTTAGCATACCTATTTTAAAATAAACGAGACATTCCTCCCTGTGTTAATTCGAAATAATTTGCCAATAGTGATTATTCAACCAGTTTGAATTTCAAACATTACGTTATTCATAATCGACGTTATTATTAAACTATGTTTACCGTTTATTTCAATAAGTTTCTGTGTATTTGATATTGTGAGATGGTGAAATATTAAATTTAATATGATGCTCTGATAATACATTTAATATAAGTTGAGGGATGGAATATGGCAACGAAGGATCAATTGTATTAAGATGTAATTAATACAGCCGTTAAACCATGTTCATACTAAAGCTTCAGCCCTATACAGGGGTTCTAAACATTTATTAAATATAATTTAATTACATCCGAAAATTTAAGCAAACTAACCCACTTGATTATGCCCTTTTCATAATATAGGGATATATTTTTAATCAATCGCATTGAAATAGGATGGCCTTTAAGTTTATCTTAAATGTGTAATAAAATATCAATACTAGATAGACGAACTAACTTACCTCAAACATCTGTGATTGATGTTATCAAAAAATAAAATTATATTATTATTTTTTGGTGTTAAGTTTTCACGCCCTTTGAGCATTTATTAATCTTGGCATTTGCTTTAAATACTAAATTACTAAATACTTCCAAAAACAGCCATACTTATTTGCAGAATGCCCAGATACAATTTTATTTCAGAGTGTGTAAATATAATTAATAATAAATAAATATATAAACAATTTTCTTTATTTATTAATATATTTACACACTGAAGTAAATTGTCTGGGCATTCTGCAAATAAGTATGGCTGTTTTTAGTCATCACTATCAACACATAAATGTGTATTACATCATGGTTACCCTAGAGATATTTCCGAGGTTATATACGCTCTAATAATAAATTAAAAGGTAAAGAAAAATTATGTAAATCCAGCTTTGGAGCTTTTCTTAAGTTAAATAAACGTGTAATTTGGAGAGTTATACACGCATAGATACCAACATAAGATATCGCATGAGTGGCCAAAGCGTGGTTAGTTCAAGTGAAACAAGTGGCCAAAAACATGAGTTACCTGGCAAACATTATACTGTAAACATCTCTCTTCATATCTTCAGTTATATTTCACAGTAAAATGGGTAAATGCATTGTTACTACATGTCATATGGACTCAAACATACATTCAAATACATCTAGCCTCACTTTTTACCAAACACTACTTTTTAAACATGTTTACAATATTATTAAGTATTGTCACAACCACTCTCAAGGGTCACTATAAATGTGTTAAGTGAGGGAGACACACTTATGCCTTTATCGAATAGTTGAGAAGAGTGCAACAATGCGGGTTTACACTTAATTCGGGTTAATTATTCAAATGCAATGTGATATCTAATGTTTATATCTATGTGTATACCATAATAAAAAAATATTTGTCAATTTTTATGATAAATAGGTACGTAAATATTGACAAATAAGGTCATAAGCATAGTATTTGTTTAGAAAGACTTATTGTAAATGTTGTCGACTACAGAGAGGTGCCACCCCCGTGCCGCCCCTCGGATGGGGGCGGGTGGCGTAGCCTTTGATCCCCGATGTTCTTTTGTGGAGGTAATGGCGTCGAACCGTGAATTCTTTCCACTTAACTAGAAATATAAGGGCAATTAACAAACTTCAGGTATCATTCCATACACAATGTCATCGCATAACCCTTTCATCATCATTATTATTAAATACCTCCACTAAACAATATAAAATCAATAGATTAGAATGCCTATTTTTACATAAAATCAATTTATAATGATTGTCGCTGTTTGGTGACACTTGAGGAATGTGATCAAAGCAACCGAAATCATTTACTAGAAACAGAAATTAATTTCATATAATAAACCGAGACATTTTCATCAACATCGTGGATAATAATAAACATTTTATTGCGAATTCACTTTGATTCTATGAAACGAAGCACACAAAATATATAACTGTACGAAAGCCTCTCCAATCCAATGTTGTGATTGCACCAATGAGATCGTCGAGTACTGAATATATGTATGTGATTTTTTTTTGTTCAATCGAGGGGGTGGATTTTTAGGGGATGGTTTCAAATTTCGGAACTGGTCGACTCCGAGTGTTTACCCATTTTTTAATCTGCCGAATCGTTATTGGTCAACTTTTCATAGATAAAAAATTGTATTTATTTGTAAACACGCTCCAATCCGATAATGGACTGTTAGGTAATAAAAATATCATAATTAAAATTGACTAATCGATAGTTTTGTGACCACTGTTGGTAGTAGACAACTCGAAAAAATTCGAATGCGAATATTTGGCAATAATCCGTTTTTTGTGATATACATACAATCCAACCCCCTGGCAGATCCGACCACCTCACACCAATAAATTTGCAAAAAATTCCACCCCCTATCTCCTCGAGGCGGACTAAATGCAGTAAAACTGATGAACTCTCGATCATGTGAAAAAAAAATATGGAAATGACTACGACAACCTCAATAAAGCATCAAACTTGTATTTAAATAATTAGGTAGACATAATAATTTTACTACGGAATTACACCATACCAATGACCATCGAAATACACTTTTATACATTATTAAATAATATATTAATTTACTAAAGCACTACTTGCAGAAGCTATTCAAAATAAACTGAATGAGGCAATAATCATTAATAAAGAAAATGCAATCAAAAAATCTATACACAAGTTTTTCATATGAACAAAAAATATGCCAAGCATAGAAAAACCATACAGGTTTTTCACCACTAATTCCACCTATTTTTATTTGAAATTCACGCTTTTTCATTAATCGGTATAAAACGGTTGTAATAATCAACTTGCGACCAATGAAATTATATCTATTAAAGTGTCATGCGTATTGTTTTAATACATGGGAACACGGCCGGCACTACTTCATGCGCATATTATACATATACTACACACATGAGATCCGACAGTCGAGAGCAACAAGATTTTTCTTAAAAAAAACATCTGAAATGATCATGTTTATTATTTACATTTATCCTTGAATATATCAAGCATCTTTTAATGTCGCACTTTACTATATTAAGTGTAAAGTTATTAGAAAGATCGACAAGTGACAGATAAACAGTACGAGCGGTAAAAGCAGCACCCCAAGCATTTATGTTTTTGACGTAAAAAAGTATTATTGGCACCTATATATATATATATATATATATATATATATATATATATATATAAAATCATTACATAATTCGTAACCGGTGGACGCGCTTTTATGTAAATTTTATGAATAATGTAGCCAGATAGTTATTTATTAAGTTTATTATAATATTATGTTAAGTTATTGATTTTTACAACCTACACTTTTTGTTTCATTCGAAATTTGAAATTATTTTCGGCAGGGACATCTGGCGATAAATAGAATAACATTTTAATAAACAAACAATTTCCAAAGTATGTATTTAAATAATAATATAATAAAGTTATGTATATATATATATATATATATATATATATATATATATATATATATATATATATATATATATATATATATATATATATATATATATATATATATATATATATATATATATATATATATATATATATATATATATATTAATATTTGATATTAATTTCGATATGATTGTATAACTGGGGATGATGTTCATGTAATAATGAATATGATAGACTCGGTTCTCTTTAATTGTGTAAACTTGCCTAATAAATGCTATTACACAGACATCTCTTTTGTTGTAAACTTCAAAAACACACTCCGACCACCCGTCGTGACACAATGACACACCCACCGAGGGTTGTCAACCCTTTATCATCATATTTTTAACTATAAGCTGTTATTTGGTTTGATTTGCGTACTAGATCATCGACTATTTCCGATCTACTGTACCGATACCAACGATATATTAGCCGGCCATACAACTGAATGTATAAATATCGAGATGGCAGACCAAGCAGAGGAGTCTGAATGGAACAATTAGTGTTGCTCTCTCAAACGTATCGACCATACCCAACACATTCTAACCTATGTATTTATATACAACAAAAACCACAATTTTAGCCAATGAATATAAAATAAAACACCCGAATATACTTTTTTAAATATTGTTTAATTTATATGAAAATCACTCCCTTCTGCCAATTAATTAAAATATTATTTAGTTTATTATATCTCCTGTGAAGTTATTAATGTGTTCGCCGATTCTAGAAATATGCCTTTGTATGAACCTGAAAAATGTCCTGAAATTATATAAAAAATAAAACAAAAAAGACGCTTCTTACCGATTAGCTAGATAACCAATAATATTTGGCGATTTTTCAAATTGTTTACAATAAAATTTAAAGAAAATAAAAAAGTTAGTAGGTAATAATAAAAAAAACAACTCGGAACAAAGAAATTATTAAATTTACGCCTTTTACGGCAATAATTTTAAAAAAGCAATATAATAATGATAACAAATGAAAATATAGCAACATAATAATAAAAGAAGAGCAACAACATACATAATAATAAAAAAAAAATAATGGATAAAATTAGTTGACATAGTTACATATTATATAACTGAGAAGAACAAGAGAAAAAAAAATGATATATTAGTAGGCCGTACAACTGGTTGTATAAATAAAAAGATGGCGGACCAAGTAGATGAGTCTGAGTGTGCTAAAATAGGAAGATATTAAAGGATACATTATTTTTTGTACTTGTTAATACATTTATTAATTAAAATCGTAACAACCCTGTTTAAAGTAGGTTTTATAATAGAGCAGTGATATCATTACAGACCGCCTGACGTTTTTCATTTTCCCCGTTTAATCTCTTGTCGTGTCTTCTAATATAATATCTAAATATATCGAATTTTCATCTTCACACACGCTCTCTCTAATCCTTATAATAAATATAACAAACCGAAAGAGAGTTTCACTCACACTAATAATGGATGTCTTCTAATTCCCGGTGGCCTCTTCCTTCCGACTCCTCCATCTTAATTCGATAAAAGGGACACTTGAAAGAAGATAATCATCAGAATAAGATCACAGGCAGTTCTTTGATATAAAAAGAGAAAGACATCGCTTAATTGTCTTAATTGTGATCAACCGTGTAAAAGGTCACAAATACAAGTATACATATTTGTACAATAGGACGAAGAATTGCGTACTCGATACCGCAAATAGCGATGATTGGGTGGTAAATTTTAAATTTTAGACATGTTTAAAAGAGAGATAATTGAAGCTATTTAAAGGACGTTATTCTCAATGATTTGACATTTTATCTACAGGTATAAGAAACAAACATGTAACAACCTAACCGGAGATTTTTGTGCCATTAATTGTTTATTTTAAATACATTGTTTTTATAAAAAAATCCTATTTTTTAAATTGATTTATGTAGTATACAGTATAAAGGTATATTAGGTATGAAATAGCAAATAGGGGTAATTGGGATTAACTGTATTTTTTAAAGTATTATTCCAACAAGTTCAACTAAATCATTAGATGAGAAATTGAGAGCTATGGACCGCTTTCAATATAAGAGTTTAATGAATATGTGTGCATGCGGTGCGTGTGCGTGTACATGAATACTACTAAGCTCCAGTCTATTCGTACACACACAACAATTATTAATCATTATATTATTATTATTAAATAATCCTTTAAACTATTGTCCCATACATTTTTATTCTAAGACCATATATAAAAGTAATTTAATTATGAATTTTTCATAAGTTTTCCGTACTTTTGCTTTGGTATTAATGTAAATTAATGTTTATGTTACGTGATCAATTTTAGCCAATTAGAGACATTCACTAATGGAATTTTGTATACATTGAATATAACCTTATTATTTAAAGATATTATTTAAAATACACAAATAATAAGAGTGGGTACTATTTTATCGATTATTTCCCAATTAAATTATGATTTATTTTAATTGTAATTTATTTATTTCCATATAAACGTTCAGAAGAGCTTTTTTTATAGACAAAACAATAGTAATAAAAAAGGTAAACAAAAATAAAATGTACATATATATATATATATATATATATATATATATAAATAAATAATACTATAATTAAAAAAAATGTTTGTATAAAATGTATTAAAAGAATGTATGTAAAAAAATAAAGTAAGGTGTATGAAGACATAATATAAGTGTTGCTATATAAGGTCACTCCTAAATAAGTCATATAAGTGGCAGAATTTGTGGAAAAGAGTTCACCCAGGTGCAACCCAACCTGCCATTTGCTTGAGAAGCATGTAATCAGTTATGTAATTTTGATAGCTCATCAGGTAGGTTAGTTACCTTTCCACTACAAATCCATATAATTAAATGTACAAATAATTTCAATTAAAGCAGTCCAATGTGATAGTATTATTATTGAATTCAAATTTGGTTCTACCCAAATATACTTTTTTAATATGTGTGTTTTTGTTTTTTTTTTTGTAATTATTATTATATTATTAAAATGAATATTGTATTAGATATGTTGAAAGTGGTAGGTAGATTCTTGGCCTGTGACCGCTGAACAGTGAAATTTTAAAATCGCTCTCTTCTTGTCTCTCCATTTGCACCCCCGTATTCTTCATCCCTGTCTTTCGTCTTTATTATTTACAATTACTCGTCAATCGCAGCAATTTTCATCCCCATCTCCATCAGTGCCGCCCCCATCGCCCTTTCCCGCGTCACTTCCCGTTTCCTCTCCATAGAGAATTATCTGTCAAAGGAACAAGAACAGCCTTTGACTCAAATCTCTACTGTTCGGATGGGAAAAATATCATTCTGTTTATCGATATAATAATAAATAATATACATTTTCATTATCATTCATTTGTGTTTAAAATATGCTACTATTTCATGGTTACATGTCACTTATTTATCTCATCAAAGGCTATTAAGCGAGGGATTCCTAGGCGTAAATTTACACCGTAAAGACGTTAATAGAGTTGCTTTGCTGTACTTTTGATCGGTTTTTTGTTAATTAGTGCCTCGACCGAGGTTCAGACAAGGCATTAACTGACAAAAAACAGATCATAAATGTAGCTTAGTAACTCTACTATCGTATTTACGGTGACGTATGCCTGTGAATCCATTACTTAATAGAGCACACAGTAAAACTATGAAATAGCAATATCTATAATCACAGCCGTTTATGGTAATTAAGTCCACCTCTACGCACATCTAAAATTTGACATTTACTTTACACATTTTTTATTGTTCTATGTGCATACTTAAATTTTCATCTAATAAGGTGCATTTTTATATTATATTTAAAATTGTATCTGTATTATATTTTATTTATTATATTTTATTTGTTATTGCAAATTTATTTATTATTGTTTATATATTTTTATTATTATTAAAAAAATAAAATATTAATTACGTATTTAACAGACACACACGTAACAGTCACTACTGAGTACTTCACAGGAACAGTTGATTCCAAGATTACGGCCCGAACTCGATTCCGAAAGCACTATGAATATTTTATTTGATTTAAAATTTTAATTTATATATTTATTTGCATATAAACGCTCATAAGAGCTTTTTTACAGACAAGACAAAAATAATAATAATAAAACAAACAAAAATGAAAAGTATATAAAAAATAAATTATAATATATAAAAATATATGTATGTATAGAATTAATATATATATATATATATATATATATATATATATATATATATATATATATAAATATATATATTTACTTATTAAAACCTACAATATAAGTCCTCAATTTTTGTATATAAAAATGATGAAATCCACTAACATCATTGTATTTTTTAAAGAACAACTATTTAATCTAACACATTGTTTTTTTTAACAGACTTCTCAATCATTGTTTGATAATAATCAATTAATTCATTGATTTTATTAACAAAACTCACCTTCTATATGTAGGTACATATCGCCTGCTCCAGCGTATAATAATGTCGAAAAATGTTGATTTTCAATAATTATTTAACCTATTAAGTGGGAATTTTTCGAAATGGTAAAAAAGTCATATTTGACCGGCAACTAATTCAGATTCATCTATAATATATTATACATCGTAATTGTTATATTTTATAAGTAATAATTAAACCGAGTGACACGTGACAGGCAGTGTTACCAGAATATGTGGCTCAGTTCCATAAAGACTTAAGAGCACACAGAATTTTTTTTGCACTTACGATATTATACGCTGGAGCAGGCGATATAGTGAAATTAAATGTCATTCAAAAGGTATTGAAGGACATTGATCATAATTATAACACGTAGAATAAATAATATTAGCTAGTGAGTGCTATAATTTATTAAATTATATTTTTTTTATACAATACGAATATCCAAGTACAGAATGAATGCATTTTCTAAAGGCGAAGTAGTGTAATCGATCTGAATACAATACGTGACAAGTGAACGAGTTAAGACAAATCCTACTCATTGCTGAAGTCACCATCGTTTAATATACAAGTAATAATATATATATATATATATATATATATATATATATATATATATATATATATATTGGTTGTTATTAATACAATATTGTGTGTAATTGTGCAATAAGAAGGGATGATGATGAGGGCGGAACCTGTTTAATGCGAAGATTAATGTTTAATATTTGTCGGCATTCACATTGGGCAAGTGGTGTTATGAGGACAGGGGTGCTCAACTTTAGTATAACGAGCATGTCGCCGGGGTCATTATCGGCTTTTCTTATTTGCGAGACCATTTTTTATACACCAATATAGTGTACAATCCCTGAAAATGCTGTACAATATCAATATCAACCAAAGAAGTGTACCACTTGGGTTTCGGTTCTATATTACACTCATTAATGCGGCAAACGGTCTTGATTGTTCACAGTCATTCGCGGTATTCATATTAAATTAAATAGGCTACAAGTGAATCAATAATTATTCATTATTTTAAATTTATTTGTGAGTAGTGAGCACGTGCGCTTTTAAGTTGGGAAATATAATTTTATCGGACAAAATAGTAACACACGTGTTTATTTATTTATTTGTTATACTAACGCCTTTTAAGGCATTTACTTAAAAAAGCAATACAATGTAATATAAAAGAAGATCAAGAGAAAAAATATTAACGGATTCGTAAAAAAGTATGTACACTTTAAAATGAAGAATGTTGAAATTTTCCTAAAAAAGAAATTATCAAAATTATTTAATTAAAAGAGTAAAGAGTAAAGAGTAAAGAGTAAAGAGTAAAGAGTAAAGAGTAAAGAGTAAAGAGTAAAGAGTAAATGAAATTGTAAATATCATAAGGATTGTTATAATTATGTATATAGAAACCACCCCCGTTACATTCCAGACCACTTGTGAAAACCACCCCCTGATTGTTCCGAAATCCTTTTCAATGGCGGTATTTGCAAATCGTTCGATCAATAAGCGATTTTCAAATTTATTATTGCAAATTATTATAATTATCGGACTAGTTTCTTTATTTGGAGAAAATACTCAATTCTCACAATTTTTTAGACACGTTATTTATGTTAATTAATTGTCTGTCGGTGATTTTAACTATTACTAGTTACACACGTCACCGACTTAATAAGCAGTATTTACTTTACAATACAGGAAATCATAGTAAACCTGGATCGATCAGAATTTTATTAATATTATCCCAAATCTCCCATTCATAATAACCAATCATATATTTTTTAAACTTGGGTGGTATTTGAACTCATGACTACAGAATTTGTAATGAATACAATTTATTTTATTTTTATTATATCAGACGATGTCGGTATTTTGTAAGAAAATCACGCTTATTAAGAGTGAAATTTTGATAGCTTAGTGGTGAAAAATGGACCCAGGCAGAGAATAGTTGATTTTTGGGTACAGGTAAACCTGGATAAACACAATTGATCGGTATTTTATTAACATTACCCCCAATCTCCCAGTCGTAATAACCCATAATTATTATTTTCATTTGAGTGGGATTTGAACCCATGACCATAGTATCTGTTGCCATATTACGCTGGTTTAACATTTGATTGGCGGTGGAATTTTATTTATTTATATACATATATGTATGGATATTTTAATAATGTCCATAGAGTGTGTAATAAACACGAAGTGCATGATGAGATTGCTTTTAAGCATTTTGATGATGACTAAAGGATATTATAATGTAGTTTTTGTTTAGGCAAAGGCGAACTGTATTTATTTTGCCTTTTACCTACGGTTGTGCATTGCACACAAAACAGCTCACCGAACTTTTCTCCAAAGGTATTTTATTGGATTACTTCTACCCTAAAGAGATAGCAAACCTTTTATTATAAAAATAATAAATAAAAATAAAAACCTCTAAAGTATGAAACATTCTTCCTTAACTCCAAATACGTTTATTGTTTGTTTATTAGAGTACTTGAATATTAAAATTTAAACAAGCACAGAGGCGAACTAATTCAAATACCATAGTTTTGTTGACATTTGCTATTCAAACATAATAAAAAACAATTAATTATTTAGTCTAATTGATAATTAATTATATTTTTTGAAGTATATTGAATTATTTTGTACAAAATTTGTCTGTTTTTATTACTTTATCTACTGCCAAAACGCACTTAGTCGTATCATCAATATTTCGGGAGAAAAAAAATTAACTAAGTCAAATTAAATTTTTTTGTTTCTGTTGGTAGTTAGATATATTTTTTTTATAATTGTGTTATATTTGGAAAGATTGAGAAGAGGAAGTCAACATTATAAATTATTCAAATATATACCATAAATTTATAGTTCTGTTAAGACTGTGACTTTTTATTCTCAAAACTATGATATTTCAAAACTTAGTGCATTTTGGCAGTATACCCTCGATATAATAGTGAGTAAAATGTATTATTAAATCCTTTAAAAATACCTCTTATTGTCTCTTATTGGAAAATATACCAATTATTATGTTAAATTTATAAAACACAAGCAATTAAAATATTTCTTCATATTTGAATTTATAATCTATGACTGCTTATTTTATAATTGTATAATAATTTTATTGATTTATCACATTCTATCCCCAAATACCAATAACACTACAATGATTCAAATTGTTTTGTTAGACTTTTTTAAAAATGTGAAATCTAACTTGTAAATCTGAAATTATTGATTATGAAAGGTGTATTGTTTCTACTGAAATTAATGTTATATTTGTTTTTTTAATAAAAAGTTAGTTGATACCCTATTTGGTGTGTGGCTGGGAATCAAATAACTGAGTATAAACATAAAACAGAGCAGAATTACCCTCGACTTATTTGTGAAAGAATACACTGCCGTTCATCCAACACTACACCCTTACTAAAAACACGCTTCACCATAGATTAAAATATTATTATATGGGTATCAAACACACACAATTCTATCCATTATAAAAATACAGTCTAAAGCATTAAGTCAAATAGAACATACAATAAATTATAATATAAATTAAACATAATTTAAATGGAGACATGTAGGTGTTAAAAAATATAATAAATATGCTGGTAAGCTATTTCATATATTAAATTAATGCTGCCTAATCAGTAGTGTTCTTTTATTTTTGGAACGAATTTGGAACACTAAAGAGTTAATTGATAAATTACAAAATATGAAATAGTTCTTACATACTCATCAAAATGTTATAATTATAAATTGTTATAATACCGAAAAAAATCTCTTTCTAATCATTGAAAGGACTAATTGCTTCATATTCAGTTTTCTCAGTTTCATATATTAAATAAAAAGTATGATATAATAGTAAGTAAAAAACGTATTAACATAATTTTATTCATACTACTCAGTATGAGAGATATAAACTACTTTCAATCATGAAAACCTCAATAAATAGCTATCTGGCTACACTTTTAACATATTTTAATTAAAAATAAAATAAACGATTAGTTAAATAGCACGAAACAAGAATATAATTTAATAGTCTATGTTTCATCCTTATTTTGTTTGGTTTAGTCAGATGTATAAGTTTTTAAAATTATTGATAGAACAGTACATCTTTGGAAATAGTCTTAGGTTTACAGAATATATATTTTTTTTTACCCATAACTAACATGAGACTGTTTTATTTAAATTTGACACGAATAATAGTTGACACGAATAACATGAGTTACCTAGCAAACATTTACTGTAAACATCTCTCTTCATATCTTCAGTTATATTTCACAGTAAAATGGGTAAATGTATTGTTACTGCATGTCATATGGACTCAAATACATCTAGGCTCAGTTTTTACCAAATACTACTTCTTTAAAATGCTTAAAATATTATTGGGTTTTAATTGCCACGCGTATTGTCACAACCACTCTCAGTGGTCACTAGAAATGTGTTGGGTGAAGGAGACACACTTATGCCTTTATTGAATAGGAGAGAAGAGTGCAACAATACACGGGCTACACAACTTATTCATATGCAATTAGACAAGATATACATATCGCCTGCTCCAGCGTATAATATCGTAAGTGCAAAAAAAAATCTGTGTGCTCTTAAGTCTTTATGAAACTGAGCCACATATTCAATCTAGTAACACTGTCTGTCACGTGTCACTCGGTTTAATTATTATTTATAACAATTTACGATTAAATAACTTCTATTGATAAGATGAAATGTGTAATTAGTTGCCGGTCAAATAGGAGTATTTTACTATTTCGAAAAAGTCCCATTTAATAGGTTAAATCATGATTGAAAAACAACATTTTTTGACGTTTCATACATGCAATATGTGGCTCAGTTCCACAAAGACTTAAGAGCACACAGATGTTTTTTGCACTTACGATATTATACGCTGGAGCAGGCGATATAAGCCCGTATTCAATATTATAATAGTATAGTAAGAGTGTATTAGTGAGTAGTTTGTGTACGAATAGAATAGTGTGAAACAGTACTGATAATTTATCAATATAGGTAATTGTTATTTTGTGATATTAAAGGGTGTGAATGAGTTTGTGTGGAGGGTGTGGAGCAGAATAAATAAAAGCGGTTTAATTTGACTTTAGCCCGGTTCGCCAGAGCTGGCATTCCAATTTCGTCTGCAAAAATACACGGCCACAAAATTGTATAAAACGAATCAAAGAGAGAGAAGGGCGGAGTTGACTCCACAACCAGGTTTATTACTTCATCACGCTTCTCCATTACTCAAACCTTATCCTAAAACCTAATAATATAGCTATCTTCACTCCATTTAGGACACCTTGCTCACTTTGAGCACCTTCGACTAACTCACTTCATTACATTCGATGCACACTTTCAACAACACACTTTATATCGATCAATGATGCTTACATTCAACGCCATTTTGTATTCAATAGTATTAATTAAATACAAAAATGAAGTTCATTTTACCAATGGTAACCTTGCTGTTGGAAGGCTGTGTCCAAAACATAACTACATCTTAAAGAAGTCCACGACGACATTAAGTTAAAAATGATCAAAGCAAATATCGCGGATTTGAGTAAAAAACATTACCGACTAACCCATCCATAAGACATGTAAATAAAACCAAATATGCCTCGAGGAAACTTAAGTTCATTTTACCAATGGACTTGCTGTTGGAAGGCTGTGTCCAAAACATAACTACATCTTAAAGAAGTCCACGAGGACATTAAGTTAAAAATGATCAAAGCAGATATCGCAAATTTGAGTAAAAAACATTACACTAAAATGACTAACTTCCCGACTAACCCAATCATAAGACATGTAAATATAACCAAATATGTCTCGAGGAAACGTAAGTTCATTTTACCAATGAACTTCAAAAACTGATATTATTTTTAAAAATAAAATAAAATTTCCAATAATCCACCCAACTCAAATTTGGTTTTACCCAAACAAATTGTTATTTAGTTTTTAAGCATTATATTTTGTTAAAATAGCTTTTATTGTTGTTATAATTTATTCTTCTTCAAATTTGTAAATGGCTTTTTATTATTTTTTTTTCCCATACTTTCAATAATTTAATACTATTTATTATTCATGTCAAATTTAAATAAAACATTGTCATATTAGTTATAGGTCAAAATATCTAGTATATTTCCTAAGATGTATTGTTCTACCAATCATTGTAAAAACTTATACATAATAAAGAAATTGTAATATATATAACTTCAATCAATCTGTTATTTAGTTTTAAGCATAATACTTAAATTAATAATGTAATTGTTTTTGTTAATGTAGAGTCTATTCTTGTTGTCTTGTTATCTTGTTATCTGCATATCTGTAAATGATAAAATACTTTTTATTATTTAATATTAACTATCTCTAATGTCACATAAAAATGTTATTCTCACGAAATTAAAATTGAAAATTATGTATGGAGCAATTCCGTAATTAAATCATTTTTATATAAACAGATGTTTATATTTCTAAATTTTATTTTATTATATATTTTTTAGTAGTTCTACAAGTGGGTTTTTTGTAATTTTATATTTTTTCCAATAATTTATGTTATGATATATTAATTATTTTAATTACCAATACTCCGTATTAAAACAAGCAAGAGACTTTTAACATCTAATC
>JAGTTH010000189.1:0-11798 GCA_022606485.1 Agraylea sexmaculata | reverse complement strand
ACAAACACTCTCAGGGGTCACTATAAATGTGTTGAGTGAGGGAGACACACTTATGCCTTTAAAATTAATTAATAAGCAATGCGATATCTATGATATTCATCCAATTACATAATATTTTTATTCACCAACAAATACATATCCTAAAGAAAGATGTTTGTAATTTCCACAGTAATTTTATTAGTCTTTCAACTACTAAATTGTGAATGAATACAAATTACAAACATATTTCTTTCTATATGAATTCAACACTATAACAATTTAAAAATATATCCCTTCAAAAATGCAGTCATTATGAATATGAGACCCGATAAAAGACAATAACACTTAATATTATTTATTAAAATAGTGTTTTCCTTACGGGGTTCAATAGTTCTGTTAATTAGGAAGCACTAACTGTCTGCCTTATCTACAAGAATAACAATAGTCTCTACAGTAATAACCATAAATATATTATGAACAGTGTTGCCTACTAGTACAAGAGTGATATGTATATATGCATGTACGAGTAGCTTGAGGCCTGACCACGATCCTGATTCTGATCCTTTCGATACGTTAATTATTACAAAGTATTTGCCTTCAGGAGCAACTACAACATGCTGAAAAATAATACAAAATAACCTCGCTCGACCACTTTTACTCTTTTTATTCGACATTAACACAATGTCTTTTTGAACACGCCGAGATCTACGAGCACTTGCTTGCATCCTCGACCAGTTTCACTCTCATCCTCCATATTACGAACATGTGATTTAGAAATAATCTATACGCGTATTATGTATTTGATCAAACGAGAGCAGAGACTTCTTTTGATGAAGCCGTATTTGTAAATATGTAACAGTGATAATAATCTGAATCAGAGCTTTGCCCCTTTGATTTACCGCTTGTGTGTTTATACGTTTGATAAATATTCAATTCATCCATCTGTGTATTTTCCTAAAATAATTGCAAAATAGAGGGCATTCATTACTGATTATAAAAGGGCAATTCAATGATTAAAAATATATATTTTGAAACTCTCATTCAAATTCAGTAGGACTTTTTTATATAGCTGTAATAAGTAGTCAACGAAGTCTGTAATAAATGCACGAATTTTCAAACAAGTAATTTTAGCTAATTCTTTCAACGAATAGATATTTTATTATTATTATAATAAAACTAACCTAATTCTATATATATATATGTTCAAATATACATAATAGAATGTTTGACTATTTCACAATTGAATCGATTATTGAAAAAACAACATAAGCGCCTAGAATGTAGTTTTTAGAATACATTTAGTGTTTCACAACAAAATATTCAAAAGATTTTTATTTTCAAAATACAAAATAGACTACGTCCTTTTTTAAATGTTTTGCTGTAATACATTAATTAATAAATACAATAATATTAAAACCTATCTACATTAAACCGAATATTCTTCTAGTTTTTTTAACAACACACAATAATTTATTTCCATATAAACGCCCATAAAAGCTTTTTAGGATAATAATTAAAAAAAGTTAGAACAAGTATATATATATAAATAAATAATAGTATTATAAAAAAATTATATATAAATGAAATGTATATAAAATAAAATAAAGTAAGGTGTAGGAAGCAATCACTAATGTACAATGTTACTATATTATGTCGCTCCTAAACAAGCCCTGTAGGTGGCAGAATTGGTGGAAAAGAGTTCACCCAGGTACGCAAATTCGTTTCCAAGTTGTTGTAGCCTATTCAGAGGAGAATAGAAGATATAGTTAGATGATGAAAACTGTGATTATGGAATTTCTAGTCAAGAAAGGTTCATGATTATTTTTTAAAATAAAATTAAGGTTATAAAATAATTTTAATAAGATTTTTTTCCTAATATATAATTTTTGATGATGATGACTAGCCCAGTCAAATTAGGGTTTCTCCTCGGAATTTGAGCCTAGAAGTTGTAAGTTGTACTCGAGATAATCGTGTAAAAATAATTATTGTGACCTTTGACCTGATTTTAATCGATTTTTTACACAGATTTTATAACACTAAAATAAATGTGTATGCAAAATTACAGCTTCTGGGCTCAAATTCCTTAGTTTGGCCCTTTTTCTTCTTAATTTGACTGGGCTATTACCCTGATTCCCTGTTTACATCAGGCAAGGCTAATTTTTATTTTTTTATATATTAAATTGATTGATTGATTCAAACTATGACCACGTTAATCGTTAATCGTTTAAAATTATATAAAAATGAAGTAAAAGACGCGCTATCGCCCTGTTTTATAACACTAAAATAAAGGTGTATGCAAAGTTACAACTTCTAAGCTGAAATACCGAGGTTTGGTCCCTTTTCTTCCTAATTTGACTGGGCTATACGGTCTAATGGTTAATGACCAATTAAGTCGAACGAATTTTTAGTGAAATATTTAAGTGTAATAAAAAATGTTTAAAAAGTGGAATGCAGAACTCGTTTAAAGTAGGTACAGGTGTGATTTACCCGACGACATATGACACATCTTCCATCACGACACCTTCCGGTTATCTTATCATCATATCATGGGCTCTTTATTTCAGCATCACGTAGTCTGCATAAGAAGAAGAACAGGTAGATATGTAGCAAGTTAAGTGTTGTAGTAGTTAGTAGTACAAGTCTGTCGAACAAGGCGGGAGTGTTAAATGCCCCCGAGGAGTTTACTCCGGAGTTAGTTTGTTCGCCATCAGCGACTAAAACAGTTCCACTCGACCTTTTGTCTCCCTTCCTTCCTTTTCTGTGATTCTGATTCACTACTAACTCCTTTTTTTCCAAGCCAAAGAGGGAACTTTACTCCTTATGTGTTTGCCAGCCAGCTACTTTGACAACTTTCTACATCCCTTTTAGAAACGATCATTCAACACTTTATTTTAAAGTACATAAATAATATATTTATATTATATGTAGCGTGTTAGAACGGATCAAAGAGTGTTGATTTTGGCGCCCCGGGCCTCTGTTAACCGCTCATTACGGGTCGTTAACACGGCTCTTCTTAGCTAAACCTACTACACTCTTAACTAACACCGCACACAACCCACAAACACATAGATAAAATCGACAAGACCCAAGAGGATAGCTCACAATAATCGCTTTAATACCGATTAACATTCGCCACGTATATTATATTATAAGCAAGTAAATAGTCTCAAAGGATGACCATAATTAGAATGTTTCATACAAACACGTATTGGCAGTTAGAAAAGCACGTACAAAAGTAAAGTCACACCTGTGGGTAATTAAACCGAGACAATTACATAATACCAGCGTGATAGCTCAGGAGATAAGACGCGTGACTACTAATACTGTGGTCATAGGTTCAAATCCCACTCAAGTCAAGAATTTTTAAAATTGATTTCATCGGTTATTACGACTGGGAGATCGGGAATAATATTAATAAAATCCCGATCGATCGTCTTGATCCAGGTTTACTCTGATTTCCTGGATTGTAAGGTAAATACCGAGGCGATTATTAAGTCGGGCAGAGCCGCTCTGTCGGTGACCTGTGTAACTAGTAATAGTTAAGATCACCGACAGACAATTAACACGTTGTTGTGTATAAATACCTCCTCAAAGAAAGCTCCATCAGAGATGTAGGTTCTCTGGTATTCCAGAAGACTGTGTTCTCTTAATAATAATAATAAAAAAAAAAAAATAATAATAATAGACACCAGCGATTACGCTTACGAGCTATTAAGCTAAGGGGATAAAACGCGTGGCTACAAGTATTGTGGTCATTGGTTCAAATCTCGCTCAATTCAAAAATGTTTAAATTGATTCGATCGGTTATTACGACATGGAGATCGGGAATAATTTTCATAAATTGATCATCTTGATCCAGGTTTACTCTGATTTCCTGGATTCAACCTAACCTAAAATTTATGGATATTAAGCTTGTTTTACTTGAAATTAATACAATTTGTTTGTAATGTCTGTAATTCAAATGTCAAATATAAGACGCGCGCTAAGGCAAACTAACTTGTCACTTGCGTCTGCCCGTGATTGTTATTATTAACTCAATATGATATTATAATTTTCAGGTGTGACCAATCATAGCCGTTTCTGTGTATTCTGATCTCTTAAAAATAGGGATTATTTAAAAATATAGCCGTTATGATTTTCACCATATATAAAAATATTTCGATCGATCGTCGGTAAATACTCATTATTAAGTCCTGTGTAACTAGTAATAATTAAGATCACCGAAAGAAAATTAACACGTTGTTGTGTCTAAAAAAACCGTATCAAAAAATCTCCTCGGGGCGTAAATAAATAAATAAAATTATCATGAATACTTACAAGTCTAGAAACGGAGATATTGGATATTGGAAGACTCACCTGAAAAAAATAATAACATATTAGTAATTATTTACCAGAGATCACTTTATGAGCTGGCTTATTGAATTTGAATTCCCCTTTGTACAGATGTATAAAACGAAATGATAAAAATTGTTTTCCTTAGAGGGTGGTCCAGACACGTACGGGGATGAAGGGGCGCCACGATGCACGGGGAAAGACTTTTAATAAAATATGAAAAGTTATTCTGTGCGAACGCAGGTGAGTTTTTTTTATCTGTAATTTTCTCTTTCCTTTCAATAAGTTCCAGAGCACGTAGGCCAAAGTGGAGTTTCGTGCGACCGCAATGTCTTTCAATAGAAATATGTACATAATATAAAGAATTACCCGTCTACACGTGTCGGGTAACTAAATTCGATATCACATTTGTTTCAAAAGATTAATTTACAATTTTTATGAAGATTTAAGCATGTAATCTTCACATATAAAAAGGGTGTAAAGTCGGTAGGTGTAAGTCTAACCGAATCAACTTCAACCCTTTTGGAGAAAAGGGTTCTTCGAATAATTTTATTATATACCCCGTCTAGTAAGAAACTATCGGCTATTTCTTTTATCTTCTCATCTTTCATCTATCCATAGGCGCATAAAATATTTACGATCGGCATCGAGAAATTGGATTACCAACAATTCAATTCTTGTGAGATATAGAGAAAAATTTGATACTTTGATTATACATATGTGTCATACAACAATTTTCTACCAACCCATCGATTATTAAGAATAATTATTATACAGGTTGCGTTATGGTGTCACGTAAAGTATGGGAAAAGGAAATCACGCAATCTATATAATTTCAATGGCATACCATGAAAAGGCGTCGCGACGACAACCTTTACTATGCACCAACGTGACTTTATCACTATGAGGCTTCTTCGATTTATTTTAAGAGTTAAAAAAAATCCAAGTCAAATTTACATTTAGTAATATTTCCATCATATTATATATTACAATATAGTTTTACAACACGAGCATGGTATGTATTTTGTATGGATATGTTTAGTTAACCCAATTTAACTTTGTCGGCCGATAATGGAGGATGATGAATTAACTTAGCGAGAGAGAAGTAGTTCTTATCAAAGAAACCTATGAGACTCTACACACCCCTATAGTATCACCACTAGCACTTAATAATCTTAATTATACAATATATAATAATATGTAAAATATACCACCCAAAAACAAATATTAATTTTCAGAGTGGGCTTATTATTTTAATAATCAATTATTAATTAAAATAGGATAGTATAGTATTCATTTTAATATTAGCCACTTAACGTTATAGTAATTTCAGACGAACTTCACTCACGATGCTACGCTTCGGCTAAATTACATTTACCTAACGAACACGACCATTTGCAATAAATTTTATATAAAATTTGTACCATATATTACCAATTTCAATAAAAAAAATAGCAGAGATTAAAAGTATACTATGAAAATTGTGGCATTGTAGAAAAAAACTATTTTTTATTGTACGTAAACATTACAATCAGAGTAAACATCGATTGATATAATCGAACAGGAATTTATTAATATTATTCACATATATAACTTAATTAATTTCATTTTGTCAATGCGAATCTTAGACTAATTTGTATAAAATATTTGTAATAACAAAAAAATGCTTTTAACTCAAATATTCTAATTCCTATATTAATTAAAAATGTATTTATTATGTCAGGCTTATAGTTCTAATAAACAAGAACTCAACAAGATGTATTTTTATATTACATAAATAGAAATAACTAATTTTTATTTCGTTCATCACAAAGAGGAGTTTTAAAATTACGCGCATATGTGACTAATCGATTTATTTCCGTGCCTTTATAATATATATTTATTAATAATATATGGATTATTAAAAAATATCGTATAAGTATATCGAGGGTATACTTCCAAAATGCACTAAGTCATGTTTTTAGACTAAGTGCCTTTTGGCAGTGTAATAAAAAACATATACAAATGCATCCCTAACTCAATATATTCCAATTTGAGAATCTCTTCCTTTTACTCTAACACTAAACACTACTAAACAGGTCAGCTTTTAGTAAAATCATAATTTGTAATCGAAAAAGCGGAAAAATGTTAATTTTTTTAAAATAAAATAATTGAAAAGATCCAATCAAGAATGGATAACAAGCTAATCAATGTTGTTCCTATGACCGGTGGAGCTTGTTGACAAAGACGATGTAAAATCTCGTTACGTGGCTTTCATATATTCTGAATAACAAACAATCCAGGTCGTCTAGCAGCGGCTGTTCCTTTGCCATGTTCGTAATAAAGTAAAAGAATAATCAGGTGAATATAATACAAGGAGATTGTATGAAACATGATGCAAATAAAAGTAATGCAATGTGAGTCGGTCCATGTCACGTCTACGAACAGACCATATCGGGTTGTGTTACATCCAATAAAATAAAACAAAGTGAATAAATCATCATCAAGATCACCTTTATACAATTTGTAAGAATATTGTGGATGATAATCATCATCATCATCACAAGCACTCCAGTTCAGTGATGAACCAAGGCTTCCCGCACCAGCATCCTCCACTTATTTCTATTGGAGGCCGCGCTCCTCCAGTTATTAATTCCTAAACTCCTAACTACCTTATGAAATTCGTCCGCCCACCTTAGCCTAGGTCTACCCTGCCTTCTCTTACCCACAGGCTTGCTGGATAGTATTTCCGATACTATCCTCCTGCTCTTTCCACGTGTCCGGCCCAACCTAATGTTAAAGCCCTAATGAACTGCACTACGTTCACGCTCTTATATAATGAGTAAATCTCATCGTTCCGTCTGATTCTAAATAGTCCCGGTGCCTCCTGAACAGGACCCAAGATCCTCCTAAGAATCTTCCGCTCGAACCTAAGTAGTCTATCCTCCTCAGTCTTGGTAATAACCCATGTTTCTGCACCGTAGGTTAGTACTGGCCTAATTAGCATCTTATATAATTCTACCTTGGTACTTCTACTTAGATATCTTGATCTGAGCAAGCTTACTAAGCCGAAATACGCCCTATTAGCACTTTGCAGGCGAGAGTTTATATCCTGGTTATTTCCAGCATCCTTAGTGACCACTGCTCCCAAATATACAAAAGAGTCAACCTGCTGAAAGTGGTCATTGTCTACCTTCAGGCTACGATGTGCTACCAATTCCGAGTTTGATGTCACATGCATATACTGACTTTTTTCAACGTTTATAACTAATCCTACTGTTTTGGCGGCATCCCTTATTGCTCTAACCTTATCAATTAACACGTTCTTAGTTCTAGCGATAATATTTACGTCGTCTGCGAAAGCGAGTACCTGAAAAGACTTATAGAAGATATTAGACTTATTGCTACAACCTGCAAGACGCATAACCTTTTCTAAAACTAATGAAAATAACAGGGGGATATCACGTCCCCCTGTTTTACGCCTGCTCTGGTGATGAAAGACTCCGACAGTACACCATTTATCCGTACGTAGTTTTTGGTGTCTGTCAGCGTCATTTTTGAGAGACTTATGAGTTTTTCGGGAAACCCAAACTCTCTCATCGTGCTGTAAATAATATCCCTATCGATTGTGTCGAATGCCTGCCTAAAATCTACGAACAAGTGATGAGTCTCCACGTCGGCCTCATCACACTTCTCTAATATTTGCCTAATTGTAAATATTTGGTTCATTGTTGAACGCCCTGGTCTAAATCCGGCTTGGTAGTCTCCCAAGCATTCCTCCGCGTATTCTGCTATTTTTTAAAACCTTGGCGAATATCTTGTACATAACTGATAGTAGGGATATCCCTCTATAGTTACTGCACACGCTAACGTCACCTTTTTGTGGAGTGGGCAAATTATCGAACTTGCCCAATCCTTCGGTAGCGTTTCGCCTTCCCATAAAGATACTATTAAACTATGTAATAGCGCCCATAGAGCATCCCCGCCGTATGCTATGAGTTCGCTGGAGATCTCTCTCTTCAGTCCTCTGATGGCGTGGCACACCTCTTCGTAGGTGGGTGGTGGTATTTGTGGTTGCGCGGCGTGTTGGTACAGACTAGCGTTCTTATTGGCTACCTTATCGCTATTATTATCATTTAATAGGTCGCTAAAGTACTCCGACCATCTATTTAAAACGCTTTCCTGGTCGCAGAGAAGTTCGCCTTTGCTATTCCTATTAAAGTTTAGTCTAGGTTTGAACGTTTTCCTACTATTATTAACGTTCCTGTAAAATTCCTTAGCATTATTCCTATCTCTAAACATTTCAGCATCTATAATTTGCTGTTTTAGCCATGTCCTCTTCGTCGACTGTATGACTCTATTACTACTCCTAAGAAGTTCTTTGTACTTCTCTCTATTTTCTAAGCTATTGCAATTAAGAACTTGTGCACGGGCATTGTTCTTCTTCTTAATAATACTCTCGCATTCTGTGTTAAACCAGCCATTTTTCTTTTTCGTCTCGTAACCCAAAGTTGATTCTGCCGTGTGCTTAATAATATTTTTTATTAGATTACAACTAGATTCTACATTAATCCTATTTATTTCCTCAACCTGTTCTAACGCCTTTTCCATGGATGCCTGGTATGATTTTGCACATACCTCATTCTCTAATTTAACAAGGTTGAGTTTCTTATTTTTATTTATTTTTTCCTTTTTGGCATTCGATATTCTGGCTCTAAAAACTGCTTTTACTAAGTAATGGTCCGAATCGAATGTTGCTCCTCTGCAAGTATGAACGTTGATAATAGAGGATTTGAACCGTCTATTGATTAGCACGTGGTCAATTTGATTAGTGTTGTGGATGATAATAGCGCCGCCAAATAAAATAGTAGATAGTTTACACCGGTTTATGCCATAGATATAGATATCGCATTGCATTTAAATTATTTGTGTAATTTTGTGTCTCCCGTGTATTTTTGCACTATTCTCTCCTATTTGATAAAGGCATAAGTGTGTTTCCCTCAATCAACACATTTCTAGTGACCCCTGAGAGTAGTTGTGACAATATTTTGCGATTAAAACCCAATAATATTTGAAACATGTTAAAGAAGTAATCTTTGGTAAAAAGTGAGCCTAGATGTATTTGAGTCCATATGACATGTAGTAACAATGCATTTACCCATTTTACTGTGAAATATAACTGAAGATATGAAGAGACATGTTTACAGTATAATGTTTGCCAGGTAACTCATGTTTTTTGGCCACTTGATGTACTTAAACTATTTAGCCACTTATGCGATATCTTATGTTTATGTCTATGGTTTATGCAAACGGAACGTTTCAGTGGAGCTGTTAATCCTATTATACAAATGTAACGCTAAAACTAGTATAACTGCATCTTGGTTTAATACAATCTGGACCAATATCACCTTGTATAATATAATCCAGCTGTCAGGTAGGGTTAGTGTAAAAGACAGCCAGACAGACAGTCATCCACCTGGAGCGTTATTATAATATACTTCTGTGAAATCTCTTATGAATACCATTCACTTCTCATATTATAACCATATATACATATTAATAATAACAGAGTAACAAGCCACATTGTTTACATTTACCATAAGTGTTATTATACTCGTTATATTACCAGGAAAGTTCAATAAACTATTTGAAACACGTATGTACAATGAGAGATGCCAATAATACTTGTAAAGACGTCAAAATCATAGCAGGCACAGATGAGATGTAACACCAAAGGTTTCGTACGTCAGCCGCTCGGGGCGCTGCTTCTATCGCCTCGCAACCTCGCTTATTCAAATACTATTGCGTGTACATGTATTCGTGACCGGGCATATTCGAAAGTATGACGTAATATTGCATGGCGCTTCTACAGATAAAAGTCCATTGTCTATGTATTACATATATTAAGAGTAATCTAGTAAAAATTAAACAAAACATGTAGATCCCAAAAAATAATGGGGATAACCTCTTAATTAAATGGTCTCTTAGAGGATAGGAAAATCATAAATGTCCCTTTCTCTATTCCTACAGAGTGTCCATCTGTTCTTGTATTTATTTATTTTATTTTTTACGCCTTCAAGGAGCTTTTAATGGGAGGGTCTTTTTTAAACACAACAACGTGTTAATTTTCTGTCGACGATCTTAACTATTACTAGTTACACAGTTCACCGGCTCAATAATCAGTAATTACCTTACAATACAGGAAATCAGAGTAAACCTGGATCAAGACGATCGATCGGAATTTTATTAATATTATTGTCGATCTTCCAGTCGTAATAACCGATCAAATCAATTTAAAAAAATTTGACCTAAGCGGGAATTGAACTCATGACCCAGTTATTCACTGAGTTATTACACTGGTATTAGTTAATTAATAATTTTTAATGTCTCTCTTATGTAAAAATTATTTAATATTGAGGAGGAACAACCAAAAAAATAATAATAAAGGTAATGTTAAAATAAAACGTAACTAATAACTATTTAAATAATTTCAATGAACTTAATAAATTAATAAATGACATTATGGAACAGGCCATAAGGAAAATATTGCAAATCTCTCTTCCGATGATAATAATAATCTTCCACATTATTTCATGTTTTTTTTTTAAATTGTATGAAAAACATTGCTTGACAGAGAAATATATTTTAGTGGGACAAGTAACTCTGAACACGCTTGGATTGAATGGGAGGTAAATGTTAAATATTTACAGAATAATTTGTATTGCACAGAAGAGGGTTTCTCTTACAGTTGGCTTTACTTAAGGACTTTGGTGAAGGTGTGACAAAAAAACTAAATCTTTTCAACGAATGCATAAACTCGAGTCCGTGTTTGCACAAACTCAACTCAGCGTTTCTCTGTTTGTTGACAATCTGGCTAAGTTTTAAACAAACACTCGTACCAACACGTTTATCAACTACTGTTCTGCATCTCAAACATTCACTACTTTTATTTGATATTATAACAATATAATGATTGCCGGCTGTAGTAATGGGATTATGTGAAAGATAAGAGACCCTTGCGATTATGTATAATAAATAGGACACTGATTTTCCATTGATGATGACGATTAGGTCCTTAAAAGGTTCGGAAATATTAGCTGCTAAGCCAGAAAAGGCTCCCAAACTAGGTTAAGACGAGAGAAAGTATTAAATTAGTACCTAGTAGTAACTACAAAAGAAAACCTGCTTGCTTGACAAATGGGTTTGCACAACTTTTCAAATATAATATTAAAATTGAGACTAGAAACAATATTATCGATTATATTATAATATAATTGATGTTTATCTGTCGAACCATATTGTTGATATGCCAAAAAAAACGCAAAGAAAATATTATAAGCATTTGCCATAAAATTTTATAATACATATAATAGCCTAAGGTGTGTAGTTTCGTATTTGGTATATGAGAAAATAGTTCTTACTCTATTGGAATCATATATTAAAAGTCTGTGCGTTTAAAACTTCATTAATTGTTATAATAAAAAATAAAGAGATGTGAAGATTTAAAA
>JAGTTH010000186.1:0-10108 GCA_022606485.1 Agraylea sexmaculata | reverse complement strand
AGTGGGAAGAAAAACAGACACAGCGAGTTCATAGGGGATGAAGTTGGCGATTCAGGACAACTACGTGATCACATTCACTACGTCTTTTATTTTATTCTATTCAATTACATATTCTACACTATTTAATTTTTATCGATTAAGTGTGAAGAAAAAAAAGTGCGGATGAAAATATTTTATTTGAAAATCATGTCGACCCCCATTGTCAAAATACTGAAGGTACCGAATTAAGGCGTTTCTAATTAGTCTCTCCAGAATAAAAGCAGAATTTGGGTTTTATTTTATTTTATAATATATATGACTGAAACTTCCCTATAAGGTAATGTTTTCAAGGAGGTTTTTTGTTTCAAAAAAAATTATGTGTTGCGTTAATTCGAAATAAATAAGGCAATATCGAGGATATACTGCTAAAATTCACTAAGTCATATTTTGAGTTAGGGATGTATCTGTATAAATGTTTTTTATTACTTTATCTACTGCCAAAACGCACTTAGTCGTATCATCAATATTTTGGGAGAAAAAAATTTAACTAAGTCAAATTTACATCTATAGTTTTTGTTAGTTGGTTTGTTTTGGTAGTTAAAAAAGAGGTATTTTTTTATAATTGTGTTATATTTGGAAAGATAAAAGAGGTCATTGACTTAAACCGCATTATAAATTTTTTAAATATATACCATAAATTTATAGTCCTGTTAAGACTTTAAAACTAAACTATGAAATATGACTTAGATAATTTTGGCAGTATACCCTCGATATGTTATAAATTCAAATCAACTTCTCTATATATTTATTTTTTATTTGGTACAAGTTGCCTATTATTTATTTACTAACAACATTAAATGAAATTTACAAAACAAATGTTCTTTTTCGCAGCGCAAAACCTCCTGAATTCAGTTTAATTTTTTTTTTCAGTTTAAGTTTTTAATTTCTCATATTGTTCATGTTATTTTCCTATAAATGCACATTTTCTTATATTAGTACCAATTGTATTTTTTAACCAATCTTTATTTTTATATGTATCTATATATTTTGTTATTTTATATTCTCTGTTATAATATGTAGTTGGGTTGATCGCCATTAAATAAATGTCAACTAATCGCTACATTTCATCTTAATTCGGTTCATTTGATGTACCGACAATTAAGGCCGACAAGATTGTTAAATAAAATTATTATTTATAATAGCATTAAAAAATAAGGAAATACCAAATAAATTATTTGAATGACTACAAAAGCATCTTTCGGTACATAATCACGGTAATTTAAATCACCGGCTGTTGTGTGTTTATTTAATTAACATCCCTGAAATCCTTAATCCGTATTCCTGATTATTGACATAAGCTCATCTTAAAATATGAAGGTAATTCAATCTCATGTATTGTGTAATGTAAACTCATGAATTTCAATCAATCTACTTGATAGACAACCACATTATTGACACTTTGTACTAATTATGCTTGTCTTAATATTATTACAGTATTATAAACAATAATTATTAGTAATTGACAATGCAGCAGGCGCATTTTAAAATAAACCTATTTGAAATGAAAAGGCTTTCACATAATACTTGTATGTGTTTTCAAATAATAAATCAAGAAAACTCGACATTCTCTCTCAAGTGTTGTACAAAGACGGACACAAGTATGAAATATAACGAGACCAAAGGGAAATATCATATTATTAAAATCATATCTCAACGTAAAAATACTACACGTTTATTTTTGGATTTTTGTGTTTTTACTAAATTGTTTTTTGCGGATGTACATATTATATTATCCAAATATACCGGTTTTGTATTAAATACTATTCATAATTCCTACATTACCTGGATTATTTAATATACATAACTACATTGACATAAAAAATGCATTAATAATCGGTAATTATATATATATATATATATATATAAATAAATAGCTAATTATCTTGATTGTAACATCAGTTAACAATTGAAATCATACCCCCTAGTTCTATTTGTTGCTACCCTTAAATCATTTATTATACTTTAAAACAAATAATATTTTTTAATTGATTAAACACCTTACGTTTTATTTATTATATTATTCAGAATCCTATTATTAAGATTTTTTGTCAATAAAAAATGTAACGTTTTTTGTAAAACTTCAATTGTATATATTCAATAATGAATATCAGTGGTCCAGAAAACAAATAAAAAATAATAAATGTGGTTAATTAAAAAATTAAATTATCGCTTGATGGACAAAGAATTAAAAAAAAAAAATTATATGGATGATTTTGTTGTTTTTCTATTCATATGAGTATCTTTTATTAAATTTTTCGATTTTATTATCCACGCAGATCGTATTCCGAAAGAGGGTCATATAGCAAGCAAATTATTTCACATCCGTAGGTTCTATTCTATCTAGTTAGACCCTGTTTTAATTGTTAGTAAATATTATTGTTTGTTTAATATTATTTGCTCCACATTATGTAAATATTACCAGGCATATTTCTATGGGTTATTAACTCAAAAACATATATACAAATAGTTTTTGTTGCAAATTTATAGGTTTGGCAATTATTTAATGTACAAAATATGCCATACATATTATAAAAAGAATAAATGACATTGTTATAATCAGACCTAATCCAAGTGGGTGTAATGAAGTGCTTTAACATATTCGAGTTCTGCAACGATTTCCTTTATTATTTGATTATTGTATTACTTTATTTCAACTGTCTGATATTTAGGTACACAAAACATAATATCTACACTTATTATATTATTGGGACATACATTAAACCAAAAAATAGTAATTTTATTTTATTAATATTATTATGGTTTAAGATTTTTCTGTTAATATCCGAAATAATACATTTTACTGAATAATAAAAATGTAAGCAGTGCTCTACAATTGTCAGCAATTGAAAACCTGTTCTTTTCAACATCAATTTTTACCACGAACGGCTATGATTGGTGATGTGATATAGTACCTATCAATAATAAATATCCGAAAATTCAAAGAGAATAATACATTTTAATGAATAATAAAAATATTCGCTACGCAGTGCTCAATATTCTTACAACAACTACTTACAAAATAATATATAAATACAAATAGTGCAATTTACACATTACCTAATTTACGAAGAATTTGAATAAAAAAATATACCAAACCAATTGGGGGAAAAACCAGGAAAATACGCATGACGCAAATAATACATGAAATGACACTTCTCTTTATTTCAATTCCAAGATGAATTTATTAAAATATATACATTTACATACATATTATATTAAATTTACATACATATACATACAATATTGAGCAATTGAAAAACTGTTTTTTCACCATCTATTTTTACCATGAACGGCTGTGATTGGTGATGTGATATAGCAATAATAAAACACAATAGTGAATACAGATTAAAAAGAACAACGCTTTTTCCCACAAAACGATTGTTTTACATCAGAGTAGTTTTACTTTTCTGCTATTTAAGATTTCGAGATGCGATTGTGGAGAAGAAAAGTGTGATTTAGTTTAGAATAAATATTTTTATTTCAGTGATAAAATAGAGTGTTTTCAGGAAATGCAGATTTTGGGGCGTGTTGTCAATTACAGGGGCTCCGTAAAACAGTCACCGGGGGCTGCTCTTTACGACTGCCGCCCCCCAAATGGAATTCAAATCGTAAAATACACACTCAAAGTTACTTTTAAATAGACTTTTCGTGTATGTACATTTTTTATTTAATTTAAAGATAATATGCAGCTTGTTTTGAGTCCCAATTCGCACGCTCTATTTTTTTCGTACGTGAGAGAAGCAATGGTTTTTTGTATTAAATTTAACAAAAATGTTGTTTGTAGATCAAATGTCAAACTTTTGACAAATGAACAAAACTAAATTACCAACAGCTGTGATTAGTCATACTGCAAAACTAAGATATCATATTATATGGTAGGACATTTAATCAGTGAGAATATTTTAATAATTAATTAAATATGTTCATATAACAGTTCATCATTTATTATAAAAAAACTTCGGCCAAGAGGTTTTCAATTTCTGACAATTTTAGAGCACTGCGCGGCTTATATTTTCATTATATGATAAAATGTATTATTCTATTTGAATTTTCGGATATTAGTATAACATAACAATATTAATATATTTGAAATTTGCATTCAACTTTATAGTTTGTCCCATGAATATAATAATTTAAGTATGATAAGTGTAGATGTATATCTTTTTTTATATCAGACAATTGAAATAAAATAATAGAATAATAAAGGAAATCGTTGTGAAGCTCGAATACGTCAAAGCAATTCATTACACCTACTTGGACTAGGTCTGTTTATATGTTACAATCAATAATCACAGCCATTTGTGGCAATTTAATTCACCTGTACGCGTGTCTCTAAAGTTTGACTTTACAATATACGATGAAAAATATGATTAATAAAGAAAAATTACTGTCCCAAATGAAGTTGCCGCAAAATGCGTACTTTTCTTCTTGCAACTTGATATGGGACAGCTAATAATTTAATTATTTTCATATTTTTAGACAAAAATCGGCAAGTTAAAACCAATTAACTGTACTAAAGACTCTCGTGTTAGGTTGCTCACTGCTTCATGAGAATAACCCTTAAAAATCATATTTTTTTTAATTTTAATTTATTTACGCCCCGAGCAGCTTTTTTTGAGAGAGTTTTTTTAGACACAACAACGTGTTAATTAATTGTCTGTATATGATCTTAACTATTACTAGTTACACAGGTCACCGACTTAATAATCAGTATTTACCTTACAATACAGGTCATCAGAGTCAACCTGGATCAAGACGATCGATCGGGATTTTATTAATATTATTGCCGATCTCCCAGTCGTAATAACCGATCAAATCAATTTAAAAAAAATGAATTGACTTGATTCAATCATATAATATGTATGTAAATATATTTTAATAAATTCTTCTTGGAATTGAAATAAAAGGAATTGTCATTTCATGTATTATTTGCGTCATGCGTATTTTCCTGGTTTCTTTCCCCCCCGATTGGTTTGGTTTTAATAAAATATAAATTTTCCCTGTATATTTTTTTATTCAAATTCTTCGTTAATTAGGTAATGTGTAAATTGCACTATTTGTATATATATATATATATATATATATATATATATATATATATATAGGTATATATATATATATATATATATATATAGTATGAAAGTATATATATATATATATATATATATATATATATATATATATATATATATATATATATATATATATATATATATATTATTTTGTAAGTAGTTGTTGTAAGAATTAATTCATATACTTTTGCATAGATATTAATATTTCCTATAAGACAATATTATTGTTTTTTTTATCAAATTAAAGAGTACATACAGTGGTGATTGGTCGATATATTTATGATGAATGATACGAAAGCTTGTTGCTGTATGTTAGTTGTATGGATCGTTGATAGAGGCGCTGCATTGTTGCGCATGCGCGGCAACAGCGCTCAAAGCCGGTAATTTAAATTTCTATAGATCGGCAACGTTGCTCCTCAATACAACATAACATTCTCAAACTGTGCACAACATTTATTAGTTAATTCAAATATTGGCAGTCTTATTTAAGTATGATATCACGATGCACTACTTCCATTTAGGGTTGATCTTGACTCATTGCGGCAATCATTTCTACATTTATCATGCGTACATGCTATGCATGCGTTTTTTTATTTTAACTCACCAGCGTATATCCTTTCAGTTTAAACATAAGATGATGGTTAAATGTGTGTTTATATCAAGCGGATCAAGTGGCCAAAAACTTCTGTGGAGTGGAGTCTAGTATTTGATAGTGAATAATATGTAAGAGTGGCAACACTGGCAACCCTTGTATGTGCAGCACTACCCACTAATGGAACAAATAGCCTCTGTGCCTTTACAGACACAAATAACACTTTTTAATATGCATCCTGTAAACAATTCAATTACTTCAAAATCAAATAAATATGTTGAATATACAACATGTCTTTAATTGAACAATAGGATATATCATCATTGGCTAAATGCGTGGTTAGTACAAGTGATCAAAAACATGAGTTACCTGGCAAACATTATACTGTAAACATGTCTCTTCATATCTTCAGTTATATTTCACAGTAAAATGGGTAAATGCATTGTTACTACATGTCATATGGACTCAAACATACACTCAAATACATCTAGCCTCACTTTTTACCAAACACTACTTCTTTAACATGTTTACAATAATATTGGGTTTTAATCGCCATAGTATTGTCACAACCACTCTCAGGGTACACTAGGAAATGTGTTAAGTGAGGGAGATATGTTATAAAATAATTTAATGAGGGCCAAATAATATTTTGCGACAAAAAAATAATTAATTAATGTATTACGATTTAATGTGTGTTGAGTGAGGAAATGTGTTGAGTGAGGGAGACACACTTATGCCTTTATCGAATAGGAGAAAAGAGTGCAACAATATACGAGCTTCACAAAATTACACGAATTATTTATATAAAATGCGATATCTAATGTTTATATCAATGATTATTGCGTTTTAATCACCAAAGTATTATCACAATCACTCTCAGAAGTCACTAGTAATGTGTTAAGTGAGGGAGACACACTTATGCCTTTATCGAATAGGAGAGAATAGTGCAACAATACACAGTATAAACAAAATTACACAAATTATTTATATAAATGTTTATATCTATGTTCTACATATTTTAATACATCTAGGCTCAGTATTTATCAAAGACTACTTATTGTGTTTTAATCGTCAAAGTATTGTAACAACCATTCTCAGTGGTCATTAGAAATGTGTTAAGTGAGGAAGACACACTTATGCCTTTATCGAATAGGAGAGAAGAGTGCAACAATACACGGGGTTACACGAATTATTTATATGCAATGCGATATCTAATGTTTATATTTATGATATTTTGTATAGTTTAATATCGTTACTCATATTAATGAATATATATTATGTAGTGAGTCCCCACAGTTTGATGGTAGTACCCCCATACAAAACGGAACATGGCGAGGGAACCCGTTGTCTTTTAGTACACACGACAGTCACTCGACGACGGCTCACTTGTGCGGGGCTTGTGCATAATAAATAGTGATATTGTGTAGTGAAGTTAGTGTAGTGTCTGTGATTAGTAAGGTATTACACAGTGTTATTACTTGCTCTGCAAAACATCACCGACGATTGTCGCGCCATTCACAATACTAACCGTCATTTCATACTATTTGCACTAAGAAGCTTTATTATTCACCATTGACTTGACCTTATTTACTTTAAATACAAAGCTTATAACATACAATCCCTCGTTATAAGCGTGTCCTACTTGTCGTACACTATCAAAATCATCGTTTCGATGGGTTATTTACACAAAAACATACCTACAAATTGACAGTTTATAAGGAGATAAACTGCATATTTTTTTTGTAACCAACCCATCGATGTACTATAGAATATTAAAAATAAAACAAATATTTGTGCAATTATCGTTCATAGTCATAAAAGGCAGCGGCGAACAAACATTCTGCAAACGGTTTTGATTGGTTATAATATAATTATTTTAACACATTATCAATATGATAATTTCTATGGGTTATTTACACAAAAACATATCTACAAATTGACAGTTTATAAGATACAATATTAATTAAGATCATTTAAAGTAAATTTGCATATTTAACACATTTTTTTGTAGATACGTTTTTTTTGTTACCGACCCTTCAATTTACTATAGAATGTTAAAAACACCCGATCATCTTGTAAAAATCCAAACTATTATTTGCGCAATTATCGTTCTAATAAAATGCAGAGGCGAACTAATATTCTGCAAACGGTTTCGATTAGTGATATAATTATATTAACATAAAAACATATATACATATTGACCGTTTATAAGGAGATATAGATACAATTAATTGAGATCATTTAGAGTAAAATTGCATATTAAACGCATTTTTTTTGTAGATAAGTTTGAATATTAAAAATATAAAAAAAACACTCGATAGTCTTGTAAAAATCAAATCTATTATAAAATTTCAACAAGAAAGGCAGAGTCGAGCTCACATTCTGCAAACGGTTTTGATTGGTTATATAATAATTATTTTAACACATTATCAATATGATAATTTCGATGGGTTAGTTACACAAAAATATATCTTCAAATTGACAGTTTATGAAATACAATTATTATACGATAATTAAGATACATTTATAAGATTAACATTAATTAAAGTAAAACTGCATATTTAACTCGAACTTTTTTGTAGATTCTTTTTTTTTCTAACTAACTCATCGATTTACTATAGAATTTTAAAAATAAACAATCGACAATCTTTTAATCCAAAGTATTATTTGTGCAATTATTATTTTATTGCGATAAAAAAAGGCAGAGGTGAGCTAACATTCTGCAAACGGTTTTGATTAGTGATATAATTATTAAAGCATAATATGATATTATCGTTATTATGGGTTATAAACGATCACTAAGTCTAAAGTTTAACATTTACTATACAAACATATGTTATTTCATTGTAGAATATTTCAAGAATAAAGCATCTTAATATTTTGGCTACTGAATCAGTATTTTTGCTCGTTAATGTTGATTTTTCTTTGTGAAACAAATGTTTAATTTTAATAAATAAATATGATATTATTTATTGAGTATAGTAATATTAAAACAACCCTTCCCTTATATAAATTATGTAATTCAATACTTTCCTTATGTAATATTATTCTAAGAACCCTATTGAACCCTAGTTACTATAACTTAACTATCGAGTGACACTTGGATAACAATAGTAATGGCGATAAATTAAACTCAACTATTTGCTAAATCCACATTCTTGACATAAGTGAAATAAACACTTAAACATTCCCAAATAAATAATAAATATATTTTGAATAGTTTTTTTGGACATAACCTAACCTGATCTACAGATTATTTTTTATATTTGTAGACTTAATTTCATACTTTAGATATACCAGAATGCAATTTACCAATGTGTAAAGTGCATGTAAACAAACAACACGTATATTGAAAGCATTTCTTTTCGAACTTTTCTGACAACATGTATGACAAAAATGTTAACCCGTTGTTACACGTACCTACAACTAAATTAATTATTAATATTAAAACTTATGAATGGCTGTGATTGGTCACACCGCATATCATATTATTTTAAATTATCTTCAATTTACGGTAAATTAAAAGTTTGATTACAGTAAAAAATACACCACGAATGCTTCTGATTGATTACTGGTCAATCATTCTATATAAAAAATACAAATATAAATAAACAATCTGTATTTTAAAATATACCCATTTAACGATTATAAGAAATTACCCAATAATATATAAAAATTCTAATTTTAAACGCGCCGAAATTTAGAGACTTACCGCAAATGGTTGTGATTAGTGATACCGTGCGCATTAATTAATTAAATAACAATATGAGAAAAAGTAACATTCCAACTCATAATATATATTCTTAGTAGAGACAGTTGATATCAAAGTTTTGACATGTGTAGAAATCAACCAACTTACCGCAAACGGTTGTGATTGGTGATACCTTAAAATAATATGATAATTGCACTACATACATATTATTTTTATTTTGACAAATATTACTTTATTGAGTACAAGAGTACAATTGTGTATTGACTGATAATACAAATTAAATATTGACATTTTAATTTTTTTTGATGATAAAATGTCGACAATTGTGTCATATAAATTTCCGGCAAGATAACACGACCTGTTTCCGTTAAAATCAACTGCTAAATTTCAAATAGTTATTTATATATTATACCTAAAATGTCTATTTAGGCCACCGAATATATCTTAATGACTATCAAATGCATTCGAAGGTCTCCCCAATTGTAAGAGGTGACAAGGTCTAATTTTGCATGTGCTGAATATAAAAAGTATACCTACTTATTACCAGTGATCGATTCTGACCCCAATAATGTATTTTAGATTTATCATTGTGCTTGAGTTGCGATCGCTATCGGTGATGTGCCAAGGTCAGACAATTATCAGTTTCGTTTCCTCAAAGAGTGCAATGCATAAATAATGAGAAAGACTTTTTTT
>JAGTTH010000185.1:0-17612 GCA_022606485.1 Agraylea sexmaculata | reverse complement strand
ATAATAGTAATAACTCATTGTATTGTAGGGGCTAGTTAATGCAAATATGTAGTGATTACATAAGAGAATTGCCGCGGTGTACTGGAATGCCAGGTGGGTGTGCCTTGCAAATTGTACCTCACACTTCTTGTCCCACTCGTTATAACATTATAATCCTATTACTGTCATTCACAATACAACAATAAGCAGGTGCAGGTGTATTGAGAAAAAATATTTAAAATACTACCGAAGGCGACCACTCCGCTAATTCTATATATGAATATAATGACTGGGCTAAATTACACATTCAGCATCCGATGTTATTATCTTGGTGAAATATAACGGCAAGTGTTTTGTTTAAGAATCAACCAGATAAATGATTCAATAGAGAATATTTAGATTATTATTATAATGACAAACTTTAGGTGAGATCACTTAGAATTAAGTTCGGAATTGCTCCATATATAATTCGTAATCAGTGGACTTTTATCAGTTGAATCAGTGCTTTTTTTAAACATTCACTACAATTTGATTGCAAATCATGCAATAATTTATTAATACTGTAGCCAAAAAGTTGATCATTGATTTTATGATAATTTTAAGTAGTTATTGATTGAAAAAAATATGTTTACAGACATTTTTCCATTCGCTGCGTAAGTGCATTTCGATGTAAACTACACCAACGATCGTGATTGGTCCCATCGAAAAAATAATAAAAGGGGTCAACCTCTGAATAATAAATATTGAGTTGAATATTCATATACACCTTTATTGTTTATGATTTTAAAAATTAATAAAAAAATGTTTCAATGATACGTATAACAAGGTGAATCCTCTATATCTATAAATTGGCAGTTTACACGAAGAAGAAAACAAATGTGTTTCAACCATTTGAATACATATAATTATTAAAATATATAACATCTTTATAAATAAGCTTCTGATATTAGATTTAAAATGTTATGTTACTATCCATCAAATTGTATGCCTTTAAAATAATTACTTGTTTCATATTATGTATAAGGATTCCACTTGACCCATTTACTAAAGCATAGCAAGGTTTTCTTAAATCATTCACTTATCCTTTTAATAAACTCGAAATTACGTGGGTTTCATAACAATGCATTGATACATTATATATATAGAAAGTTTTGCCTTGAACAGCAGGCGTGCCTCTTAGCATTGAGTAATTAATTATATATTTAAAAAGACTCATTGCAACATTCACCCATCGTTGTTATTTGTTGAGTCAATAGAAGTAAAATCAAGGTGGGTGTTGTGAATATGTCAAAGTGACTATATTTTAGACACAAATTAGCTATAATGCAATTAACACGTGAATTGAGGGAAATCTTCTAGAAACTACAAAATTTATGATTATACAAACAAATATTAACTTCCTTCTCAAGACTGATTTCATAGCAATTCATTTCCCGTATCGATGAAATATGGAAATCATTTATAAATATCGTACATAAAAAGAAACTTTTTTTATTTATAATAGGCACAATTATTAATTATATTTTCCTTTCACATTATAAATACATTCTTATAACTATTTTTATTTATGATTAATATGGAGCTGCTTATTGATGGAAATAAATATCAATACGATCCCCATTGTAAAATTGGTTAGTTTTTCTATTAATAACAATTAAAGCCAAAAAATATTTGATTTGATTGAGGTGGATTATTGGGAAAAACATAAGAATTTAAGAATATATAAAATTATTTAAAAATAATGTATTTACTCATCGTATTTTTGTAATTATGATAATAAGATGTGAAAATAACAAAATGTGGATAAAAACACCAGGGAAATTTTAAGACCTTTTTGACAGTTCACAAACGGAACAACATGAATTCATTGAGAATAATATTATAAATATAATAATAATAATAAATAAACAATGATTTTAATTAAATATTTCACTTGCTTTGTTAGCGATTTCACCGCGCATTCCATAAAAAGGTGTGGGTGAATGAAATTTTCATACGTTCATTGGCACTTGGAATTTAGCATTATGAAGAAACTACAAAGCAAATAATTAATTTAAGATAAATTACATCATCAGATTGTTTATCATTCAATGACATCATTTTACAGTGTAATCGCACGAGGTCGTGTTTTACTGATATTTAATATTAATTTGGTTACCTATTCTGGGGCGAGTACAATACTTGCATAATACTTAACTGCCTTCCTACACACCCTGTATTTCCCAATACTTTATTTCAGTACAACCTATGTACATATATGTTCACCCACACCCTAGACTACGCTGCGCCTCCATTCGAGTTGATCTAATTACACAAATGAGACACATTTCCACATATATTGTAATATTGCAATGGGATTCCCTTTGAGCCGATTAAACTATGCATATTGGGTATATTATGTATCTTAAATACCCTCCATTTTGATACCAATCACATCTGAATCATTGCACAATTACTAATACATGCAACAACACAATCCCATATTTTTTATTGAATTAATAATGAGAGTTTTTTAGTAGTAAAATACAGATCACATATCACAAATAAATTTTATAAAAACTTCATGTTATCATTATTAGAATAACCTAACAAAATAATATACAGGGCTGACTTGAATTAACTGATAATATTTAAGGGGTGGTAGAGTATTGCACGTATAACTGAAAAAAATTTTTTTTTTAAAAAACAAATATAAAAATGAATGAATATATTAACTACGTATTTAAAAGACACAATACACACGCGACAGTTACTACTGAGTACTTTACAGAAACAGCTGATTCCAAGATGGTGGCCCAAACTCGATTCCAAAAGCACTATTTATATATGTTTTACTTATTCTTGCGATACCCTACCATCCCCTAAAATATTCTCAATTAATTCAAGTCCACCCTGTATAAGAAAGAGCTTCCTTCGATTGAAGTAAAAAAATTAAAAGAGGATTTTTTATTACATAAATTGAATCCTTCTTTCTTCAAATCTATGAATGCAGTATGGTAGTTGATTAATTATTTTATTCATTATAAACTTTTCAATGATAGAAACAACTTTGTACCTACATATGAAATTTTAAATCGTTGGTTATTAAAGTAACCAAAGATTAAAGACACTAATCGAGATATGTTTATTGAAAAAATGATTAATATTAACAATATTATTGAGAATATGCTTAATTGCATCAAGGGTTTGTTCTGACGTCCAAAGTGTCACAGCTGAAACTCGACCAAATGGCAACACTGAAACCGCAATATGTCCACTACGACATTATATAATGTTTCATATTAAAATTATTATAGAGCATACTTCCCACAATTCTGATACTGAATACCTAAAGGATCTCTTACACGATACCCTGAAATGTGATACTTCATAAGCGATAAATTCTTCCATTAATATACAGTGGAAAGTTTATATTAATTTCGTCTACATAGTTTATTATATTAATTAACACTTATTGTGATATAAACAAGGCAGGTATTTCAATTAATACTTAGTAAGCTCTCTTATCCATTTAATCGACATAAATGTTGTCTAGTCATTTTCAGTTGGTATCATTTATAATAAGGAAACTATGTTTTTATTAGATCTGATTTAATTGTAAGTTAACGATGGCATTTATGTAATTTATAGTTGTTATATTTTAAACATTATGCGACTAGTTGCATAAATAAAATTTATTGCATGCAAATATTTTATACTGGCAATAAATTTATAAGAAATGTAAAATGCAGTCATTTGTGACGCTTTGAAGTATTCTAAAAAAAACATTTTGTAGTATTGTTCAGTTTGAGTGTTTGTAGTTATTCAAAAAATATATAGATATTTTCAATATATTCTGATGAGTCCTATTTTCAAATGTTCTTTTAATCTAACGTAATAACCATACCTCGTTCAAGGGGGTGAAAAAACACATATTGCTTTCTTATGCGGTGAAAAAAAAAATTGAATATTCGGATACAAACAGAACAATCTTATAACATAATAATATTATTAAATTAAATTCCTTTTTTTATTTTCAATCAATTTTACAGTTTGTCCTGTGTTTATAATAATTGATGTGTGATAAGTATTGATGAATCTCATATAATATAAAATGTGTAAATATCAGAGAGTTGAAATAAAAAAATGCAATAATCAAATAATAAATGAAATCGTTGCAGATCTCGAATACGTGAAAACACTTCATTACACACACTTGGACTAGGTTTAATGATAGCTAGTCAACAATTTCTCAAGGTAACATCGATGATATAATATCTTTATTTAACAATAATTCCACGGTATTTTTTAGACATGTACCCACATTATCCTTAGGTTTATTTGTTTGTGATTAAATTCAAATTTTCAACAACAAAATTATTTCTCAATACAGCAATTGCTTGCTAAATAGATGAATTATTATCCCCAGAAAGACTTGTATTGTAATATTCCCACACCTTTTTGTACACACGAGGATACAACATCTATCAAACGATTATCTTTGAAATAACCTTTAAGCATCTCTAACCATGAACTAAATATTGCACAACAATAAGTTATTTTTTCACTCAAGTATAATCGTGACAAAACACAGATCAAAATATTATCATATACGATTTCGTCATTGACATTTTTTTCAACCTGTCAACTTGACTATCATAAATCCCGTTGCAAATTTGTTATTTTAGAAAGTGAAAATAAACACGCTTCAATAAGCATTTCAATGACAATATTGTGATTACTTGAGATTTCGAGAATATAAATATTAAAAATAAAATTATTTTCGAGGTTAGTACAATAACACAATCTTATCGAAGGCTTTATTGGTAAATTGCCTCTTATAAGAAAGGTTCTATCGATTGTGTCCACAGACAGACACCCTTGAAAAAGATGAAATATTGCTTGAATCGTTCGCCAAATTATTATTAAGCTTTATTAGTCGTGGAAAAAAGTTTTTTTTAAACAAACATCTTAATTTTATTTTTGTAATTTAAAGTCTTCAAGTACGTACTTAATGTAACCATCTGTGTTGTTCAAATAACCACTCTCTCGTATTTTAAGTACATTTATTGGCCAATACTTTGTATTAAAATATTTTTTGTCAGTATCATCTGTACATGTTTGACAGTAAAGAGAACTTTCCATATTGTGTAATTTTATGATAGCGATCATCTCTTATACGAAATGGTCGCCTCTGGGCTATTTGAGCAATCACAATAATATTTTTAAAACAAAATCTATCTGCACAGTAACAACTCATTGTATTCAACGTGTTATAATTGATTATATTATCTTGAGGCATATTTTACTTATATAATAGTCTGTCTACTGCGGTACTCTTGAATAGTAGCATGATAAATATTGATTAAATCTGTTGAATTCCGATCGTTTATCGTCTTAATGTTTGTATTTTATATTAATTTATTAGTCGTATTGAGAGATTTGAATACAGATAAACACCAGAATTTAATATGATTGACCGCGTATATTTTTTAAAATATGTATATATTATTAAGTATAGGATTTTTAATCCAGGTCAGTTTCAGTAGGATCATCTTCAAGCAGTGAGCTATCTAACTCGAGATTAAGTGCTGCATTTAACAATAAATGAATTAATACAATTATAAATTAGTCTATGGCATTCTGTTAGTAGTAGATTCTGTTTGTATATGACAGGACCATAGACTACTCAAAAGATCTTACATACATATATGTTATACAATTTTATATAAATTATAAAAAAAAAGATTAATTCCATCAAGATTTCATCTCAAACCTAACCTACATACAGGGTGGACTTGAATTAACTGAGAATATTTGTTATAAATATATTTTTTTTATTATTAATAATTTTTTTTTTTATTAATAGTACTTTTGGAATCGAGCTTGGCCCAGCTTGAAATCTGCTATTTCTGTGAAGTACTTAGTAGTGACTGTCGCATATTGTATCTTGTGTTTTATTTATTTATTTATTTCATATTTCGATGTCAACGCCCAGAAGAGCTTTTTTTACAGACAAAACAATAGTAATAAAAAAGGTAAACAAAAATGAAATGTACATATATATATATATATATATATATATACGCCCTTATTCCACTTTACCCCTCAATTGTAGTCCAATTTTACATCTTGGGTTTCTTCTACAGGGACCCTCAAAGTATAAGTGTATATATATATATATATATATATATATATATATAAATAAATAATTATATAAAAAAAATTTTTGTATAAAATGTATTAATAGAATGTATATAAAAAAATAAAGTAAGGTGTATGAAGACATAATATAAGTGTTGATATATAAGGTCACTCCTAAATAAGTCATATAAGTAGCAGAATTTGTGGAAAAGAGTTCACCCAGGTGTAACCCAACCTGCCATTTGTTCGAGAAGCATGTATTAGTTATGTAATTTTGAATAGCTCATCAGGTAGGTTAGGGTAGACCTTTCCAATGCATTGGAGTAATGAAGTTATTTCCCTTTCGTCGTGTTGTTAAATACGTAATTAATATTTTTATAATTGATAATAAAAATATTAAAAAAATATATATTTAACAGTATTTTTCGCTTATATTTACGATACCCTACTACCCCTTAAAATATTCTCAGTTTAGTCAAGTGCATCCTGTATACATATATTACATTAAATATTCGATTAATTTAATTTTAATATGATTAAAAAATATAACTGATAATTATGATTGTTATGCAATCGGGTCATGTTCACATTCAAGACACAATTTTACATTGAATATAGGTAGTGAACTTTTTGAAAGGACATAAATATTATGTGTATTGCTTTAGATTGTCCATGTAAATATTTGAGTTATAATCTGTTATAAAATAGTGCATTCCAAGCATGTTTATATTGAGATGATAATTAAGTATTCAAGTGGGTCAATATGTCCGTGGGGCGATTTATCTTAAAGTACGGAGGCACTTTCATAACTGGCTGACATTTTAAACAGGTTATATCGAGTGTAGGGCGTTGCATTCCACCAAGGACTATTGCACTTGTCTTCAATAAAATATACAATATATGTATTATATTAAACAATACTCGACTCCGCTTATAAAACAGCTTTTTAATTGACTCGAAGAGCGGTCGACTAACTTCCAATTACCATATGCATAATCGCCATACACATTACAAAGGAAACCCGCCTCTTTATCACGCGATACAATATTCATTAAACACTATTATAATACAAAGCAACATTATTCACTATCGGTTTTAACAAACTATACAGGATTTATGATGGTATGAATTAAATTATAAAATATCATTGATGATCAACAAACCTAGTCAAAATAAATGAAAGTACTGTAAACAATGAACTTTTATCTATAGAAGCGCCATGCAATATTACGTCGTACATTTGAATATCCCCGGTCACGAATACATGTGCATATTCTAAACCCTATACATATACACTAACACATACGAGGGCTGCGGCCACATGAAAAATGTAGTCCCTAAAATCCGACACTCGATAGCAACAATATTTTTCTTACAAAATATCCACAATGATCATGTAAATTGTTAACATAGTGACATATTATTTTTCATTGAATATATCAAGCAACTTTTAATATCGCACTTTAGAATATAAAGTGAAATACAGTGTAATGTTATTTGAAAGATCTACAAGTGACAGTTAAACAGTACGAGCGGTAGAATCCCCAAGCGGTTGACTCACGAAACTTTTGGTGCTACATTTCATCTGTATCTGCTATGGTTTTTACGTCTTTTAAATAATTATTGGCATTGAATGTGAAGGGTATCAATATTACTTTGTTATTTCAGATAGCTTATTTAATAATTAAATAATAAACCAAAATATCACTTGGATGGGTAAAGTTACCAATTCGTATTTCTTATACAAAATGTAAATAAATATCCGTTGACTTTCTTTACACAACATGAATTACTTGACTGTATTCATAATCAAGCTTATTATTTATCATAAGGGATAATTTTGAGGTATAAAATCAACAGGTTTACTGATCAATCATCGATTTCTCAAAAACCAGTCGCAATCAAGTGTCTTGCCTTATTTATCAAGTGAAAGCATTTCGCAAGTGCAGTTTAATGACAATAACAAGCATTTCATTCGTAAATAAATTAAAATCATAATAATAAATAAATGATTAATAATAAATAGTTCTCAGGTCGCGTTGGAATGTGGCAACACTGAAACTGGGCCGCGTCGGAAAATTCGAATTTCGAAATTCGACATGCTCATTTTTGCCAATGACAAGCAGTTTGGTTTTCAACTTTATCTCGGACATTGGAATTGCGCTTTTTCGAAAATGAAACTGTCGACCTACATGTGCGAATTATTGAGGAAGTATAAAATAACATTTAAAGTACTTATTCCAATGTACAGATATAAATATAATTATAATAAATGTTTCAATGCATACGTTAATTTCCTATATACAATCAAACAAAATATAATAATGATGGATTTGTATCACAAAGCTTCATTGTTTAATTAAAATTTGCCTCAGCCTTGCTTATTTGCATTCACATGGTTATGTACATATTTTCCTTTGTCTGGCGATTTTCATTGATTAAGTAAGCGTCGGCCATAAAAGAATGGCTGGATCTTCGATATTTATAAATATAATAACATATCGACGTGTGAACAGTCAATTCTTTTGTGCGTATGGAGAAAGTCATTTGTTACATTAATCTTAGAGCAACCTGGGCATAGTCTTTTGGCCGTAAAAGGCTTTTTGTCTGGGCCTTGCACGTGAAAACTATTGTTTGTTGTTCGCAATGGAGAAAGTCTAACCACGCCCACGAGCAAGTCGGAAAATATTTTTTTTAATAATCACTTTGATTTCCATGCGATTTGGGAATATTATTCTTATGACTAAACATACTCTCTAGTACGTGAGTGAATGTACGTGTTTTGGACAAAACGATTTTTTTACCCACACACATTACCAAACTAATATTGTGGCGAAATTAAGAAAAAATACACTCAGTATAATTTGCTCGGCATGAAATTTACACAATAATACGTGGAACATAACACTCTAACAATCATAAAAAATTGCAAATAGAATTTTTTTATATAATATTATTTATAATTTGGTCACTACATGTTAAAACTACTCATGAACAAAACTTTTAACGTGATCATAATCTTGTTTCTGTCAACTTTTTCAATATAATTTTTTGAAATTGGTTGAACTAATCAGAGATCTTACGCATTTTAACATTATTTGAAAAGATCACCAGAATATTGATCCAAACATCTCGGTAGCATATAGGTTAGTGCAACTGGGCTATACCAGGAGAGGCGGGTTCGATTCCAGCCTGATATGATTGGTATATCGAGGTAAATTCATTTTTTTCGGAATTATTTTGCTTTAATATAATTTTATACATACTTTTTTTCAACTTATTCTCGTGTTTTTCATTGATTTATATCGGATTTTTTTACAGTAACGTTCTGTAATGAATTAGGTTCTTTAAAAGAGGTTACACTATACTATTTAGTGACTTTGGTTGAAGACTAACAGTATATTATTTATATAACTTGGGTAATTTTAATTGAAATGTTCACTTTGTTAATGTTTTTTGATGTTGTGCTTGGTTTTTCAGTAGGATGGTAATATGTTGTTTATTTTTCATTCAGAAGATTTTTGAATATTCAAAGTAAAATAATTTAATGCGGATTTCACAAGGTGACAATGCTCATCACAATATTTAAAAAGCGAGTTTCATTATCAAATATCCCTAATATGGTTACTATATCAAAGTGCATACAATTTAAATTATTAAATGTATAAAAACAAAATATTTGATTAAAAGATTAAATAATAAAGTAAACATTTAGACAGGTGACCTGTTAACTACACAAAATTGTAATTATTGATTTGAATTAATAATTAAAAAAATCATTAGAGAATAGGTGTGTTATTACTACAACTATTCAATGTGTTTACTCGACAATGTCGTCACTTATTCAGGAAAAAGTGTAATTTAATAGGACTTTAAACCCTAATTATCACACGCTGTATAAGTAATAAAAGAATCTTGTTAATTACTGTTGAGTATTCTCGTTACCTCAGTGTTCAGAATGGTCGTTTTATCATGATTATTTTCATTTAATCGCATATATTAAATAGATAATAATCCTTGATATTTTGTATCTGTAATATTTACACGACAGACTGAATGCACCGTATCAATAAGTGGTATTTGATGATAAAAGCTGAACACAATTCAGGTTAGGGGATTATTTGAATGTGGTATTTGAAGGATTCAGTGGCGTCGAGACGGTGTCAACATTTCCTTCATTGTTTCCTCCAAACACAATTATTCACCTCCAATATCGCCATGATTTCAATTATATGTTAATAATAACTATTTCCAATCAATATCAGGTAGCACAGATACTATCCTAATTACTAAATACGTAATAGACTTACTAAAGTGCGGGGCTTCAATCGATAATGTTCAATTGGTTCGGGAACTTACCTGAAAAAAAAACATTACATTAACAAAATGCTAAAAATTAATAATACTAGATGTAAGCCCAAACAACTTATTTATTAAATAATATTAATAGATGTTTTAAGTGTGTTGTTAAATGTTAATCAGTGAAAATACGTAAAGAAACTATTTGTAATCCACATTGTTTGAACTTAATAAAAAAAACAGTTTGGAATTTCTGGTTGTTGCTTTCAGAAGACTTAAAATATGTAATTTAATTGTTTTTTAATTCACAACCGCCTCAAAAAATATCTAACTGATTTAAAATCAACCCTGTGTGTATTGTTTTTATTTTACGACTGTTAAAATATTTAAAATTATGAATAAATAAATATTATATATACATACATATACAGCATTAATTGACAACACTACCACAAAAAATGTAATCGGTCAAAGATTTTTTTCTTATAAAAAAATTATTATTAATAATTGATTTTAAAATAGTCTTTGATATACAGACGGTTTGAACCATGATCCGCCGAAATGTTAAATTTATACTGTTCAGGGCAGTTGCACTTGATAACCTTACAAAATACAAACAAGTTAAATCCAGGTTACCTTCAATTAAACACACGTTGTAAATAAAACATTTTTTTTCAGAACAATTTTGAATGTATAAAGTCTAATTAATCCAAGCTGACATTAGGTTAGGTTTCATGGTGGTCAAGTATTATTACTACAGGATAAACGATGTGTGAAATCGGTAACAGGATAACGAATCGTCAATATCAAGGATGTTGTAATGTGTTTGTGGATAGGTGAAAGGGTTGAGCCTTAATTTATGACTGACGGTCGTTTATCATCTACACAGAGGGGTTAATTTGAGACCCCATATTTGCATAAAACACCCCCAAATCGCTACAATATCACCACACTTTATCCACCCACCAATATACACCCGCTCAACTTCAAGACTAACAAACTCGGCATTATTAAAGCCCTACAATATAACTATTTAACTATAAACCTAATATTATCTAACCAAGTTAACTATGACAGAATAAACTTAAGTTATACAAAGAGAAAATTTAAAAAAATGCATAATTGGCGGTTGCGTAAAAGGTTTGATATTTAAATTTATTGCCTAAATAAACAAAATAATATTTAAAAATAAATGTTTAATTAAATCAATATAAACAGAGGCTGCTTAACAAGTTCACTTCAAATAACTCTTTTAATTTGAAATTAATCCATTTTCGATCAAAGTTTTAATATTTTATTTGTGTCATTTTTAAAAGGTTTTATTTGAAATAAAAAAGGTTTTTGTTTAAAATATGATACATTTAATTATTATATTCAAAAGATTATAAATGCTCCAGTAAATACCCAATTATAGTATTTGTACAGGGTGGACTTGAATTAACTGATAATATTTGAGGACCTGAAGAGTATCTCAAAAATATGTGAAAAAAATATATTAAATATAAGAAAATGTATATTATTAATTAAGAATTAAAAATATTAATAGTGCTTTTGGAATCGAGCTTGGGCCACCATCTTGGAATCAGCTGTTTCTGTAAAGTACTCTGTAGTGACTTTCGCGTGTGTATTTTAAATACGAAATTAATATTTAATAGTATTTTTCGCTTAAATTTACGATCCGCTACCACCCTTTCAAATATTTTCACTTAATTTTGATCCACTCTGTATATATTAAAATACATCATTTAATTTAAAAGAGACTATTTTATTATAATAATATTCAATATTGTGTGCGCTCGAATTTATTACCCTAAAATAACACATTAAATCAGAGATGAAGCTCCGATACGTTTAACGTTTAGGAACAAATCATAAACAGACTTCAATTTGAATATAATAGCAATAAGTTAAACCTTATTTTTTTACTAACAGTAATGTTAAGAGCATCAAGTTGACAAGAGTTTATATGGTGAAAATTTTCAATTTACGTTGCATCATGACAAGTACAAATGAGGTCGTGTCTCTGAGACCAAGAACTTCCATTCTACACCATTTGCAAGGTTTATAATATTATTATAATTCTCATTAAATCGAGGAAAATACAAACGCCTTAAGGAAATAAACCCTTAATAAGAGTGCATGAGCGGAAGATAAGCGGCAAGTTATAAATTATATAATTGTATACGTTAATAAACTATTATCATAAATGCATAGTGTAAATATTATAATTACTTAAATTTTGACCTGATTTTCTAAAGAAGCCATCGTTTTGTTTACGCATTCATCCTACATACAATACAAACAAGAGAAACCCCACAAAAGGCTTCTAAAATACATTATAACATTATTCACGTAACACTAATTTGGTTATATCGGGTACATAATAATTATTTTCATTTAACATATTTAAATAGTATGTAGGTTATCGTAATCTTGTTATGTTAATAAAATCAGGGCTTTATTAAACAAATAATCCGTTTGCTAATCTTTGTAATCCAATAACAAATCGATATTTGTATGTTTTCAAGATCAATTAAAGAGTGGGAATATTAATTTAAATTTACGAACTTCTAAGTCTTCCGTCTTACATTTGAAGTGTGTAATTAGATTATGAGGTGTGAAATGAATATTATAATGGAATACTTTGTTGGGGTTGATATTTTTCGCTCGCTCTCTGCTTGGGTATTATGAAAATGTCACTATATTTCAAGTATTTAAATAAATCAGGTTCTATGTTTCAAAAGTATGGATCAGTGCTTTGCAAACAGACAGGGGCTGAATACTACCATGGCTGAAGCCGCCCTTATTTATTGCACCCCGAAGAAATTAAACACTGAATAAACAACAATCTCTTTTTCCCGTATTCCCAACACAAATTCCTATATTGTATCGAAATGCCCAGACGTGTATTTCAAACGAAATGAATGCTAATTTTGCAACAAAAAATGCTTACAATGAATACTCGTTCGTGCGAGACTCGCTCAGGTATTAATTGCCCTTCGTTGAGTATTTATTTTAGAAGTTGAATAAATCCACAATTAATGTACTGGGTATTTCTACTTCTATTTCATATATCAATGTACATACTTTTATACGATTGTATTTCTCAAGTTAAAAAAAATTTTGATTGGTTGTTACGACTGAGAGATCGGGTATAGTCGGGATCTGAAGATATCAATAATTTTAAAAGGGGTTTTTAAATTATTAATATCATCAGAATATATATTCCAATTCGACTATTATTACAAAATGATTATTTTTTATAATTTATTTAACTTTAAATAACCAAAAAAAATAGTTGTATACTCGTTTTTTTACTATATAAATTTCACTTTATGTATAATCTTAAGCCCGAACTATTTATTGCAGGTTATTCACTTCAAATTTATATTCGAGTATAATATTTTGATACTAAATTAATATTTTGTACTTTAAAATAAAATATACGTTATTTGATCGGTTATTATGACTGGGAATATTTGAATACGAATTTTGAATGAGAACAAAACATTAAAAAATGATATGTTTATCTGTTAATGTGTGGTTATAATAATTATAATTAATATAACACTTAATTTATAAGCCAGAGTCATCCAGTTAATTTCTAAACTAATAATAGCTCAGGGGATAAGGCGTAGCTACAAATACTGTGGTCATGGGTTCAAATGCCGCTATAAAAATATATATTTGATTGGTTATTACGACTGGAAGATCGGAAATAATATTAATAAAATCCCGATCGATCGTCATGATCCAGATTCATGCTGATTTTCTGTATTGTGGGATAAATACTGTGGTAATTATTAACTAATAATTAGTTGAAAAGTTGTAATAATTGTGTCTAAAAAACCAAATTTGCAAAAAAAAACCCTCAAAATCAAAATAAAAAAATGATCCATTGTGATTTTATCAATATTATTCCCAAAATTACAATAGCCGATGAGTTTTTTAATTAAATCTTCTCTACAAAACAGTAAAATTAACAAGTTTCAATTCCGATATAAGATATTTTAATAGAAAATAAAACTGTGTAATTTTAATTGTTTACGTCTTGTATACTCTGAAAATAAATAGAAACGATGTGTGAAAGGGATATTATGATATGGGCCTTTTTTTGCTAAACATTAAAATGCTGACACGGCATAAAAAGCCTTCAGTTTCAAAGTCGTCACGATTACAATACCAGTTTTTCAGGATTACGAGAAGCTCTCATTCGAAACAAGGGAAAACAGGAGATGTATTCAACATATCATTCCACTTTCCTCTTTACGATATATCAAATGCATCAAACAAATAAACAATGATTATTATTCGATGCTTTAAATTTCATTTTACATTAGACATACATTCAATAATTTTATAATATTCTGTAGATTTTTTTTTAAATACGGTGTGTGATTGGAATATGTTCTCAATCCAAATTGAAAAACGTAAAATATCGCTTATTTTTACTAATATGCAATCTTAATAAGTGCTCGTTATCTGATACCGAAAATTTTATATTAAAAGTGTTGTCCAAATTACGTAATCGCAGTCAGAAATGTTCATAAACCGATTACACAAAAATCACACTGTAATAAGCCATAAAACATCCATATTTTTTATAACGAATATTACTTTACAACGTTCGATAGGCATTATAGGATTCCTAATAATTCAACCTACAAATGATAGTTTAATAAATTATATTTACGCTAAACTAACTCTAAAACTTCTAAAAATCAAAATAGTATAGTAGCTTATATATTTTTAAATAAAAACATATCTTGTGAATCTTTTCTTCTTATACAAAAATTTCATTCAAATTGTATGAAGTATGCCATGGGGTATATTCGAGTATGAAAAGAACTTATGAAAACATTATTTTGAAATAGTTGCTTTGCTCTGAGGAATAGTATCGGAAAATATTTACCAAGCAAAATTCGTTCCGCATGTGAACGTTAAAACATTTTATAATAAATATTTGAAGGTTCACTAAAGCAAGTGCACCTTTGAACAGTAAAATAACCACACAGACTCACTTTATTAAATTAAATCATGGCACTAGTATATACAATTTTAATTTTTATTAGTCTCAGATTGAAGAGCACTTGTTTATGGATGGAGGTTGTGTAAAAAATCTGCATATGAACGATTTGCATGTCCGAGGGGTCGTAAATTCACCGACTTTCTATTGATGCAAAGCCTACCATAAAAAGTACTCTTTTTAATTTTATTTCAACAAACTGTTATGTACACAGTGACAGTTCATATTTCACAACTGCAAATACCAATACACTCTCACGTAAAAAATACTATGAAATAAATTATTCAAATCACACTTTTTAAGCTAAAAAAATGTTACGTGGTTTGATATTCGTTTAAGCTAAAAACTAACAGCAGCTTATAATTATTAAATATAAGAAATTAGGTTAATAATAACGGGTAATCCAAAATGTGAAAATTATAAAATTAAAATATATATTCTCAATTATTTAAAGCCCATCTAGTATAATATTTTTTTAACTTTATAAAACACATAAACTCCAATTTCTAAAATGATGACATATTATCTTAATGCTCTTGACTAGCGATATATTATGGTAACCTACTTCTAACTAATTAATCCAACCAATAAAGCAGTGATACCAAGATTTCTAATTGACTCTATATTATACACATATATGTACATTAAAATGAAAGGACCAATATTTATGTTTAATGGAATTTTTAAGTAAAAGAAAGGTTTAAGGAAAAAAAAGGCTCTTATCATTGAACTTTATTTGTGTTGCCACACGGAAAAATAACATTAAATTTAATTCAAATTTATACAATGTCTCAAAATGGATATTTTAATGATATACTAAATTAATATTTAATACATAATAATAATACATCATTAAAAATAAAAATTAGCAACTGAAAATATCCTAATATAATACAAACACATACTATGCATTTGGTACCTATTATAAAAAAGTGTATTTCTTGTGTGGCTTATTTTATTATTTATTTAAAGATGTTATCAAAATACTTAAGAGCTTGTAAAGCAATAGGTAATAGATCTCGACTATTCGGATATAATAAATTCATTTGAACGGAAACAAACAGAGATATGGTCTGCCAAAATCCAACATAATATATCTGGATATACTGACTGTTCCATGAACGCCATAAATCATCTACGTGTCTAATTTAAAATACACTATACACGCATATTAATAAATATTTTACTAAGAGTTTTTTTAGTATTGATGTATCAAAGAAAAAAATTCGAAAACTCAATGCACATTGGTAGAAGAACAATCGAGTTTAATATCTTTTAGAAACATTGTTATATTATTAGTACCCAGCACAATTTTATATCAAGAAGTAAGTAAGTGAAACACACTTCAACTTCAAATGGTACACTTCTAAAAGTTTCCCATTGAGAACTTTTGAAATCTGTCAATAAACCGTAAAGCTTTGCTACGTTTATGAGAAAACTTGTTGCTCGTATGACAACAGTTAATCCGCGAAGATAAAATTTAATATTATATAAAAAAAGCTTGCGAGCCTTCCAAATTCTGTCGATTAAAACCGGCCCGAAAATGGGAAATTCAATCGAGTCTTCGTAGGAAGATAAAATAAAAGCTTGAAATAATGAAGTTAATGCAGCTCCAATGGTGGCAGGACTAATTACTATGGAGATTTGCAACGACCGTTCTCTCTAATAAAACCTTTCACTATTTTAACTACCATTGGAAAATTGTCATGTCTTCACATAAACTATTCAATTCAAATTAATATTTACTTATTTTTGTATTCATGTGAGCGGCAAGCAAATAGCATTTCGCAGAGACTTAAATTTAAATTTAATATGAGTATAATGTGAGAAAGGTATTTCAGTGTGGTAAAGATAATCCAATTTCAAGTTCCTCAGTAGCTTTAATAGTTTGTATGGTCGGACTATTTCAAATTGCTCATCCGATTTACTCTCATACTGAATCGTGCAAAGCTAAAATGGAGCATTCAACACACAAATATACTAATAAATTAAATAAAAATAAGTGGGTAGGTCGAAAAATCGATGTTCCCATTCAACAAATCATTACGTACAAGTAAAAGTCGCCTACGATACTTTTTATAATATATGTACTTATGTTGATTAATTATTTTTGACCTAGAAGTAATCAATTAATATATGTATATATACTATCATAAAAATAATATTAATTTCTTTGAGATAAAAT